>OVBI01000217.1:0-82920 GCA_900406495.1 Sisymbrium altissimum
TATTTACATAGAGGTTTCAAAAAAATTATTATCTTATTATCTTATCGAATTGTGTTAAATTTTACACTGTCCCAACTTGGGACCAGATAAATTTATTAATTTATAGTGATTATTAATTTATCGAGTATTAATTTATAGAGGTTATACTGTAGTTTTGTTTAGTACATATATTCTACAATCTTTGTTCATTCATTCACCTTCATAACTTTGTTTCCCACAACTATATGCTATATCCACTCGTTTTTGGAAGATGGAAGCTAGGGATTAGTAGTAAGCAACAAATTATGAAGCCCAACAACTGGAGCTGAATGATAAACGAAAGGCCATTACTATGATGACCATATGTTTATGATGCCCTGTTATAAACCAGGTTGAACAGTGAAACGTCTTTTTTTCTCGAGCAATGAATGAATATGGATATGGTTGATCACTACTTTCCCTTTCTTCTAAATATATGCTTCATACAAGTTGGCACGTGGACTCAGAAAAACAATCATTAAAAAACAGAAACACAATCATCAAAAAAGTGTGCCTAAATAGAGAGTATTAAAAATCAAGCCGTCGAGTAAGACCTGTCTTACAGGCTCCACACACCTGACACCAGATTCCGATCTTGATCATTGCCGTTTAATTTTTTTAAAGCACCGTCAAATTTTTTTAGATTCTTTATAAACAAGTGGCAGATTAATTTCACAAACAGAAAATAATCAACAATGCTTATTATCTTTTTCTTTTCTTTTTGGGGGCAAATGCTTATATTATCTCCTTTTTAAGCTCTCTCTACATTTCATATATAAAAAAAAGCTCTCTCTACATATAATATAAGGATAAGTCTCTCTCTCAAATTGCAGGTGTTTGAATTTCGAATAATATCGTCAGTAAAATAATTCAATCGAATCCACATGACGAGAAAAAAAAACGACCACGTGCATCTTCAAGGTAGCTCAGATTAAAAGAAAAGTGACTGATCGGTCCTGCGTCAATTGCGTGATTTCTTTCCATGAGTTGAATACAGCTCTCGTGCAATTTCAAATTAATTTAACTAACGTTTGCATGGACGTAGTACAAGAAAGAAGCTATATAATTATAAAACCGACATAAGTATATAATATATATAGTATAATTTTTATAAATTAATATTATGATCTTAAATAGTTTTTGATCTAATTAATCATTTAATAAATTAATATTTCACTAAATTAATAAAATATCATGATTTTGATGTATTAATTTATAGAGGATTTATAACATATTTATACAGCTTTTGTGAACTATGCACAATATCTTATTATTTTACAACCGGATATAATCCCTAAACAATGCAAGTCTTTTATAGAAGGAAACATGAAGTTTCTGTAGGAAACAAACTTACCTAATTATAGTTGTTATCCCCTTTCTTGTCTTTTTTTTTCTTTATTTACTTTGAATAGCTTACTGCTTACAACAGATCACCTGCTTGTCAATCGTTCATTGGGGATTAGCTAATCGTGCAGGGGTTAGCATTTAAGGTTAGGAGTTGAGATAAAGTCTCTAAAATATTCGAAACGAAAGCAGTAAAACCAATAGATTACAGCAAAACAAAGACCAAAAAAGTTGTTCGATAACAATGGAGGTAAAACAAATTAGATTCATTTTTGATCCTTAAATGATTTAAAAAAATTTAATAGTATTTACATTTTCTATAAATAAACACTTTTTAGAAAGAATCATTTCAATTTTATTTATTTAATTTTAAAATACCCATTCATCTAATCTATAGTCATCATTCACTCTAAAAACTTATTCAGAGAAAATTTCATTTTCATTTCTCAAAATTCTTTATTCATTTTTCTATTCATTATATTGTTCCTTTTCATATTCATAGTACCAATCGAACCTTTAAATATTGTTAAATCTTTTTTTATTTTTAAGGAAGACTTCCTTGGCTCCTATAAATAGAAGCTTGCTCTGTATTCTCAAAACACACTAAAATCCATTAAAAACACATAACAAACAACATGAAGTTCTCAATCATATTAGCTCTCTGCTTCACTCTCTCCATTTTCTTGATCGGCGCAGAAGCCAAAGTCCCCGTAGACGACCAATTTCGAGTGGTCAACGAAGGAGGCTACACCGACTACATGCCGATCGAATACGCTGCCGACGTACGTGGCTTCCTTCCCTTCAACGACTACTTCCGTCTCTGTTTCTACAATACAACCCCAAACGCATACACTCTCGCTCTCAGACTCGGGAAAAGATCCCAAGAGTCAACTCTCCGATGGGTCTGGGAAGCTAACCGAGGCTTCCCGGTCAGAGAAAACGCGACGTTGGCTTTCGGTGAAGACGGAAACCTCGTACTCGCCGATGCCGATGGTCGTGTGGTCTGGCAAACGAACACGGCTAACAAAAACGTCGTGGGGATCAAAGTCTTGGAGAATGGCAACATGGTAATATTCGATTCCAATGGGAGATTCGTGTGGCAAAGCTTCGATTCTCCGACCGACACGCTTCTCGTCGGACAGTCTTTGAAGGTCAATGGTCGGAACAAGCTCGTCAGCAGACGGTCTCCATCGGACAACACAAACGGGCCTTACAGTCTAGTGATGGAAGCCAAGAGACTGGTTTTGTACTACACGACAAACAAAACTCCGAAACCAGTCGCTTACTACGAATTTGAATTCTACACCAAGTTGACTAAGTTACAGTCTATGACGTTTCGAGCCACGGAGGGTTACGACACCACGTGGGGTCTATTCATGGAAGGCGTCGACTCTGGTCTTAAATACAACGTCACGACGTCTTTGTTGGGGCCGTCTTCTTCGGGGCCGAAACACAACGCGACGTTAAGTTTTCTCCGGTTAGAATCTGACGGAAACGTAAGAGTTTGGAGTTACAGCGCAGCAGCAACTGCGACGGCTTGGGACGTGACGTACAAGACGTTTACCAACGACGACTATGACGGTAACGACGAGTGTAGGATCCCGGAGCATTGTTTGGAGTTTGGCTTGTGTAAGAAAGGTCAGTGTAACGCTTGTCCTAGCGACAAAGGGCTACTTGGCTGGGACGAGACTTGTAAGACTCCGAGTCTGACTAGTTGTGATCCCAAGAAATTTCATTATTTTAAGATCGAAGGAGCTGATAGTTTTATGACTAAGTATAACGGAGGCTCCTCGACGACTACGGAGAGTGCGTGTGGGGAAAAGTGTACAAGGGATTGTAAGTGTTTAGGGTTTTTCTACAATAGGAAGAGTTTGAAGTGTTGGTTGGGTTATGAGCTCAAGACATTGACTAGAACCGGAGATTCTTCGCTTGTTGCTTATGTCAAAGCTCCTAATGGCAATAAGAAGTTATCCCTTTGAAGGTGTAAAGTTATTGCGGATGTGTGTAATAATTGAGGTCAAAGTACGTTTGTTTACCCTTTTAAAAACTGTTGTTCTGATTGTTGTCAAGCTACATCGTTTGTACTAAACTGGAGTTAATTATATTTATCCATCACTTTACAGATAAATGTATGTTTTGGATTAAAATGTTAGAAACTGTGGGACCTAATCCATTTGCTTCCAATCCCTTTTTTTGTTAGTGGGTCGAAAAGTTAGATCCCATCCCACGTGCTGATAGTTTTAAGAGCTTGGATATTTTTTAAATGGTCTTTGGTTTGTGCGACCACGACAGCTTACAATTAGCAGAAAAATGTGTTACCAATAGATAATGTAGCAGTCCATCATATACCAATTCGGGTGAAGATAAAAAAAAAAAGGATATTCATCAATGGAGTAAATATTGAGTGAAATGTTTCGGTGCTAAGAGTATCTCAGGCAAAAGTTGTGTGGTTCAGAGACAATTTTTGGTTTGGTCATTTTATGTTCCGTTCGTTTATTTGACGATTTAACGTCTTTTTCTTGTTTTAAAATAATTGATTTTACCAATGTATATATTAACACAAAATGATTGTTTTATCATTATTTATTTAAAACTTTTGTAAAAGGATAGAGAGAAGGCTCAGTTCAGCGGGATTATCGACACAGAAACAAATCTCCATATAAAATGAAAGAAACGCCTAATTCCGGTCTGTTGAGCTTGAATATTTCCGAGTCGTCACTGCCTTCTCAAGCAACTTTGTTTGATTGTTTTAGAAATCCACAAGACAAAAAAAAAGTCCATGGCTTAAAAACAAGTACAGTACAGAATCTTTTACACAAAAACCTCCATCAGCTAATAAGACCATTTGAGAAATTAGTAAGATTTTAGAGTAAAGAGAGGCTCAGGAAAATATTGGGTAGAGAAAATTCTCAGCACAGAGATCTTTTTTACGGATCTATATATCAGAGTGGTGCATGACTATCTCAAAATGTATCATCACTGCCATCTAAAAAAACAAGAAAGAGAGAAAGGAATATTGTGGGTGTCATGGCGTGTCCCAAACGGTAAAGGCAGCGACGCCGCTCCGTAAGGCGATGGAATATGAGACCTTTTTACAGAGAATGCTTCCGACGGAGAAGCCTAAGGCTCCTTCTACGTCTTCCGCTACCGTGTTTTTTTCTTTTCTTTGTGACGTTTACTTTTAGGGTTATGCAACAACACACAAGATTGCCCCTTCTCAAAGTAACCGATTTCTTGGAGAGAAAATCGCGTCAAGTTTCGTATAATAAGAAAAAGCCTAACTAAGAGACAGAATGGAATTGCAGAGTAAATGTAATGGGGACAGAGGAAGAAACAAGTTAACAAGATGAGTGAAAATTTATAAACTGCGTAGCAGTATTTATATGACATACGGGATACGGCGGAAAACCCTAATTCTGTGATTTTAAAAAATGTAAAGCCCAGAATTTTAGTCAATACTTTTGCGCTATTTTAGGCCCACGTACAATGTAGCCCACAAAAAAAAAAGAAAAAACAACAAAAATAAGAGATGCTTTCATTGAGAGTTGAACTCAAGACCTCCCGCTTACTAAACGGGTGCTCTAACCAACTGAGCTATGAAAGCTTGGTGACGTTGTTTGCTACCGGTACGTATAAGATTTTTTATTATTGTCGGATAGGCCAACTTTCGTTTGTTGACACTTGACAACTCTCATAATTGTGTAGAGGTTGCTCATATACAAAATCTTCATCTCTTTAGCACATGTTTGTAAAATCATTTCATTTTATTTTTGTCATTAATTTATTTTTTCGAATCAACAATTAATATATCATAATAACTTGTATATAATTTTAAATGATTAATTAGAACTATCAAATAATATAACTCACAAAAACTATGGTAAATATTTTTTTTCTTTCCACAATACAACTTATATTTTTTTTGTTTCGTCCATGTTTATGATGATTTACTCTAAAACAAGTCTAGTTATATATAAATTGAATATATACGGCAAAATTTTGTCTAAATTAATTTTATTCATCTCTATATAAACTATAAACATATTTTAATTTAATGATGACATATCAAATTTGAACATATATTTTGATAATATGTAGAATTAAAAATAATTTTATACTTGAATGATTGAATCTTTAAATAAGACAAGCATATTATATTTTATACAAAAAATAGTTTTTTACAATCACCAGTAATTCTAGTGCTGAGCTAATATACAATGCTCTCTTTAAATAATTAAATCTCATGTGTTTCCATAGTGCAACAGTAGATAACATAATTTGTTGCATCAACTCTTTACTTTCAAATTTTCAACATGTATAACATAATTTTAAATGACTTACAAAATCAATTAACAATATTATAAATTTAACATATATAAAACTTGTAAAATTATAATTTTATTCATCATCCATATTTAAAAAGCTTTTCAAAAAATTTCAAGTGTTTATAATTGGGTACGTTTAATAATTATAAAACTAAATTATATAGGGAAACTAAAAAGTTTGATAAATAATAAAACCAAAAAAAATTATCATAAACTCTAAACCCTAAATCCCAAAATCTAAATTATATATCTTAATTAAAAATTAGTGAATTCAAACTGATTAATGTACTTTTATGTGTTTACAGAAACTTTGATATGTTAATCCTATAAAATATCATTCATCCTTTCACTTTTAAATTATGATTTTCTCATAAGTAATTTATATATATAAATATCTATTCTAATTTCAAGTATTAAAAAACTTATCTAAATTAGACACAATTTTCTTGCAAAATCCATATTGTTCCGTAGGTGGATCTATGAAATAATGTCATTTCCGAAAATTTTAAACTAAATCATGAATATCGTGTCCAATGAATTTTACGAGAACGTATGAACATAGATTTTTGAGAAAATGAGAAAATGAAAAAAAAGAAAGAATTTTGTGTTGGACAGAAAATAGTACCAAATGGCACTGTGTAAAAATGAGTGAGACACATTAGCCATAGAAATATGATCGGACTAGCATAAGAAGGAGAGATTTTATGTCTAAATTAATTTTATTCATCTCTATAAAAACTATAAACATATTTTAATTTGATGATGACATATCAAATTTGAACATATATATGATAATATTTAGACTTAAAACTAATTTTATACTTGAATGATTGAATCTTTAAAAAAGAGAAGCATATTATATTTTATACAAAAAATCGTTTGATACAATCACCCGTAATTGTTTTTGAGCTTTGAAAGAGAACTATAAAGTTCCTGCTGAATGTGTTTCAGTGCTGAGCTAATATAAATGCTCTCTTTAGATAATTAAATCTCATGTGTTTCCATAGTGCAACAGTAGATAACATAATTTGTTGCATCAACTCTTTACTTTCAAATTTTCAACATGTATAACATAATTTTAAATGATTACATTTTCAAAATAAATTAACAATATTATAAATTAAACATATATAAAACTTGTAAAATTTTAATTTTATTCATCGTCCATAATTAAAAAACTTTTAGAAAATTCTCAAATCTTTATAATTGGTACGTCTAACAATTATAAAACTAAATCATATAAGAAAATTAAAAACTTTAAAAAATAATAAAACCAAACAAAATTATCTTAAATTCTAAATCCTAAATTCTAAAATATAAATTATAAATCTTAATTAAGGATTGGTGAATCCAAAATGATTAATATACTTTTATATGTTTACACAAATTTTGATATGTTAAGCCTATAAAATATCGTTTATTTTTTTACTTTAAATTTTTGTATTTTTGATAAGTAATCTTTATATATAAATATTTATTCTAATTTAAAGTATCTAAAAAATTATTTAAATTAGACACAACTTTTTTTCTAAAATTCATTTTGTTTCGTAGGTGGATCTATGAAATGATGTCATCTCCGAAATTTTCAAACTAAACCATAAACATCGTTTCCAATGAATTTCACGAGAACGTATAAACATACATTTTTGAGAAAATGAGTAAAGAGAAAGAACTTTGTCTTGGACAGAAAATAGTACCAAATGCCATTGTGTAAAAATAAGTGAGAAACATGAGCCATATAAATATGATCGAACTAGCTTAAGAAGGAGAGATTTTATGTCCGTAAAATAGATTCTATACAAATGCCACTAAATGAAAAGCCAAGAAGTAAATGGTAATGTCCAAGGCAAAAAAGTGTTAGTTTCTTCTAACGCTCTAGATGAGCGTTAGATATGCATATTACTTGGTCAACATGAGCTAGATAGTACAATTGCCCTTAAAATTAGCACACCAAATGTTTTTGTTAGTTGAATATATAGTAAATTTTAATTGATTGCACAATTCAATATTGATGTAGGCTTAAAGTGTTTTAAAAGTTCAAAATGATATGCGGATCGGAACAACATATTTCACATAGCAACAAACGAGTTTGTTTACTTGTAAAATTAACGAGAGAGATAGTTTTAATCGACTATTTTATTCTGATGTTTCTATAAATCTATCATCATCATCTCAACTCTCGTTAATACACAAATAACAAATGGCGGAGAGGAGAGGAGACGAATGTGTGACAGTGTGACATAAAACAAAAAATGTTTATGTATTTTCACTTGTATCTGAAAACAAACAAAAATAGTGAATTTCTAAAATTTGTCTCATAAAAATAATGCATTCACTTTTACAAACAACAATTGATATGGCTCTCATTCAAGTTGTGAACTCTAGTAAAGCTGGCAACCTGCTGGCACTTAATGAAGAAAAATAATTAGTAAACTATTTGATGAATAGAGGTTTGTGGAATGATGTGCATGAGATCAAGATGTGAGATAGTTTGTAATCCTCCAATTATCGACCTTTCAAAACACTTTGCAAGTTTTTAAACAAACCTTGTGTTTGAGAGTGTTGTGACAACAATCCCTCTTGTTGGCCGTTTGATCTCACTAGTTGTTTCACCTGACTCAAACGTAACCCACTTGACATTGCAGTACCTGTCAATTTTCACACTTACACATCTTAGCTTAAATTAAATTATATAGATCTCTTTCATTGAGTATATCAAATTATCAATACAAATGAGCTAGTTATCTTATTTACGTATGCTCTTTCCTTCTGTTGTTCCGTTGTTGCTTGCCTCTGCACTAGTAGCAGTGGACTTGCTTAGTGTTCTCGCGAGATGTTTCACACGGCTCAGCCGTATTGTCCCCACCAGTTTACCCAACTTCTCCATAGGTATATCCACACCTGCATGTCCCAAACATAAATATATGATATACGTGTTCACAACAATAGGTTTTATAATTTGATAAACTAGATGATATATGACTGTGAGAACATCCTTACTTTGATCAGACTCAGCCAACGGGACAGTATTACTGGTTCCGGAATCAGGATGTGAGGTTAGTATTGCTTGGCTCCCTCCAGTGATGGCTTGGATCTGAGAGTCGATGCGATTGATCTCGGCTCTCTGCCTTCGGAGCTGGTAGTTCTTGCGTCGCCGAGCCAAATGCCTTTCCCTTTCATCTTGGCTCATAAATTGTCTTCTTTCTCTGTCTCTAAGACGCCTCCTTTCCCTTTCTTGTTCCTTCCTACTCTTCCTCGATTCTGCTCCCTCTTCTTCCATTATCTACTGAGAATTCAATGAGATTATAATAACATGGCTGAGGAGAAACGTTTTGGCTAGAGCCGAGTTTTCGATAGCTACAAATGAGAGAAAAACAAATGATGGCCTTAGATATTTTCATAATAAAAATAATGTTTGATCTTATAAAAAAGAAGAAGCTATGTAAAACAAAAGCTGCACATATATTACAGCACTGAAAATCTTATTTATTTGAAAACGTGAAGCAGCCACAGTGAAGAGAGGACAGCGGACTCATGACCTTTCTAGAATGAAACTCAACAACTGATAATAAAATAAATTGTTCTCCGATCTCTCTATGACACTATCTACATTGATCGAGAACGTTGATCCTATATCAATAGAGGAAGCTTCGTGGAAACGTTGTCACCGAACAAAATCCCTAATAAGTTGAATTTTAATGTATGAATTGAGTCGAAAAAGTTTACAAGCTAATATGAGAAAAATTCTCACCGGATTTGAGACAGAGAGAGAGAATGAGACGACGATCTATGTTATAGGCACTGATTTTAGGGTCACGATTCAATATGAGGAAGAAGATGAGAGAAGAAAACCAACAACGTACGTTCTAGGTTTCGTTTGGGTATTTTTGTTTTACGTTTTTTATTTTGTTATTTACGTTTTCTTAGTTGGTTTCTTTTATATTTATCTATGTATCATGTATGTATTATATATTATATTTAATAGTTTACCTGTTTGATTTACTGATAGAAAAATATATATTTCCTTTAAAAAGGGAAACGTTTCCTTCTTTAAAAACGTAGACTTTCTTCTTCTTTTTTGGAATGTTAATATATTTTTACCCCACACATACTCGAATCTCGAAATTTGACTAGTCTTTTTCTTCATGAATGATCATATTTTCATACATTTGCAAAGAGGCCCCTCGTTGCAGTTCCGGGTGTCTTTTCTCCGTCAATCGGTTTTCAACTATTTTCTAAACCTTATCTTCTCGGTTCGGTTTCTCTAAACCAGACCTTTAGGGGCAGGGGAATTGGACCAATTGGTTAAGGTTTTTCTTTCATTTCTTCTTTTTCTCTTTTTATTAACTGCTGTATATAAAAAAATATACAAACCCCTTTTAAAACACATTTTTATATAGTTGATCTATATGTTAAAAAAAATTATTTAAAATTCATGATGTAAATCATTGTATGGGAGAACATAAGAAAATACAAATAAATTTATGTTTTCTATGGAGCACACTGCTCACTTCTTTGGTAATTATACACCACTGGTCCAAGAGCTATTTGATTTTACTGTTACTTATGGTTAATACATAAAGTAGATTCAAGACTATAGAGTATTTTATTGTTTATTGTTAATAGTATGATTTCTAGGACTAGTATTAATTTCGGACTCACATGCTGAGAATATTATAAAATGCAAATAAGTTGAGAAAACAAAGCAAGGAAGAAATTACCGGGGCATTAAACACTCTGATGATTTTGTAAGTATCTATTGATTAAAAAACAAATGTCCACGAGACAAGAAAGATGTTTAGTGTTAAAAGTTCCAAAAAAAAGATGTTTAGTGTTACAGTTAACACTTTGAAACAAAAAAAAATACTGTAAAATCTTGTGGACGTGCGAAATTGTATTTACAGATAATTAAACTCGGATAAAAATACTAAATGTAGTACTAAAAATTAAAAGATAATAGTGACAGCTTGGTGGTAAAACAAGTGGTCTAATAAAAAAAACAACTGTTCTAATATCCAATAATTAAGGATTAACTTTAGGTACATATATTTGGAATAAAAACGATTCACTAGAAAAAGGCAATATCTGTAATGGTTGTGTTTTTCCTCAATCCCATCGTGTAAGAAACTGTACGTATCTCCTAAAAATAGTGTTAGTTAAAGAGTATTACTATTATGTATACTGACTTAGGGGTACGATTTCGAATCTTTGAGTTAATGAAGATAACATACTGACTGAAGAGACACTAAGCTTTCTGCATAGTGAAGAAAATTTGGTCCGGCCGAGAGTATGATTTTGTTAATGCATCATATCCAATTGTTCTGCACATGAGACATGCAGACAGCGAGACATGTTATTAGATTGGAAATTTTTTTGATGTAGATGAGACGATAGTTCATCACGACGTGCTTCATGCAAAAATGGAAGACTTGATTCGTAAAAGTATAGGTGATCCCAAAGGATGTCACAATCTATCACTGACACCAAATTAACTCCTTGAGAAGAGAGATGATGCAATGATAATTGAATTACATAATAATATAATTATATAAAAAATATTTATACTCAGCTGACTTTGATTTTTTATCTCTTATCATTTTCTCTATTTTACTAGTCTTTTATACTGTTTTTTCTTTTACTTTTTGAAAATAGAATAGTTTCACCTCACGTGACTATGAATACAAAATTTTAGTTTATTGGTTTGAAGTTTAAACTGATTTGATCCTTAACATAACTTCGAATAGCGACTTTTATTGTGAAGTACATAGGAAACTAGTCGTGAAAAAAACTTGCGATGGGCAGTTTTGGCCAGCTTATTCACTTCAGAGTTAGTCTGGCCCGGATTGACCTATTTAACAACAACAAACTACCGTAAAAGTGTATCAGGGACGGCTCGACATATTAATGTAACTTGTAATTCGGCAGAGCAATGAAGTCACCGTGCAAGAAGCATGCTCCGGTATGCAGGAATCAAAGGAAGGAACGTGAGACTGCTAAAACTAGTTGCAGCTATAAAAACAAAATACTTCAAGTTGGATCCAACCAATGCGGAGAATAACCAATGGATACGCGAGTTGTGGAATGTTGGATGCTTCCTCAAAAGGTTAGGAGGAGAATGGATGTGTAACTGTGTAAGTAAAGTTAGAACACGTTCCACTGAAAATAGATTCAATATAACCAAATTTCGATGATGAATGTGATTGGTACGTACTTCTATTCGCAATTCAATTCAAAGTAGTGATATGATGGGATAAAGTGTCATTAGGACCCCAAAGCTTAAATGTATACACTTGATCAGTCTTGTTTAATCGATTAATTTTGTTCTCTTTTTTGGCTTATATCTCTATAAGCCTATTGTTTTTTTCATAATAATGGTAAAATTGATGGTAGCTACTAACTAGTAGTGGTTATAAAACTCACTTTTAATAAACTTTTTACGAGCATGCTCTTTCTTGAATACGTCGTCAAACATAAATTTATATTTATTTAAAACTTTTGTAAGAGGTGAGAGAGAAGGCTCAGTTCAGCGGGATTATCGACACAGAAACGAATCTCCATATAAAATGAAAGAGACGCCTAATTCCGGTCTGTTGAGCTTGAATATTTCCGAGTCGTCACTGCCTTCTCTACCAATTAAACCACAATTTGTTTGATACTTTCAAATAACACAAGTCATCTGTTATGTCACAAGAAACTGAGTGACTAATAAGAGAGGAGACCAATTGAAGATAAAGACAAATGAGGCCTTCCATTTGCTATTGGAACCAATTGGCACACTTATGCCCCCACACAGATTTGTGACAAAACAAAAACGTCATCTCCATAGATTTCGATCAAGTACGAACCACATAACCGATTCAAAATCAAAAGATTAACAAAAGAATTAAAATCTGGGAAAATTGCAAGATTAGAAGAGAGGCTCAGAAAAATATTGGGTAGAGAAAATTCTCAGCACAAAGATCTTTTTTACGGATCTATATATCAGAGTGGTGCATGACTATCTCAAAATGTATCATCACTGCCATTGTTTCTTTCATAAGAATTTGATAAAAAAAAACAAAAGCCTCAGAATTCGGATAAAAGTAATCAGAAAGCTCCATAGAAGAAGCTAATCAGTCCCGAAAGATGGTGATCTTTTATAAATCTCATCTCTTCACTGGCAAGCAAACATAAAAAGAAATAAGAGCATAGAGAGGAGATATAGTTTAAGGAATGTAGGTGTCATGGCGTGTCCCAAACGGTAAAAGCAGCGACGCCGCTCCGTAAGGCGATGAGATATGAGACCTTTTTTTACAGAGAATGTTTCCGACGGAGAAGCCTAAGGCTCCTTCTACGTCTTCCACTTCCGTTTTTTTCCTTTTCTTTGTGACGTTTACTTTTAGGGTCATACAACCATCTTTCTAAAAAGATTGCCCCTTCTCAAAGTAACCGATTTCTTGGAGAGAAAATCGCGTCACGTATTACAATAAGAGACAAAACAATATCAAAAGGCCTAAACGAGAGATGAAAATCGAATTGCAGAAGAAACGAAGTGGAACAAAAGAAAAGCAGTTAAAAAAAAGATGATGAAGTTTGATTATCTGCGGTAGCTATTTATATCAGCAATACGGTTGAAACCCTAATCAGTGATATAAGGCCCAAAATCTTATTATATATCAAAATAACTTAACATATGATTCATAAGAAATGGGCCTATACAAAATTTAGCCCATAAAAGAGGGGAAAAAAACAAAAATCATTTAGCGTCCAACTCAAGACCTCCGGCATACAAACCAAGTGCTGAGTTTTGAATGCAAGGGAATGTGCTCTCTAATGCAAGGGAACTGAGGGATAGATAATAATAATTGGTCTCGCATTGTGCGATCTGCAATTTTGCAGATGAAGTTGAAGATATGATAACGTTTTTGCATCTTAGTCAATTTTGTGTATCTCTTAATAATTATAGATATATAGTAAGGAACTGTAACAACTCGCAAATTTGTTTTCCAGTTGAATTAATGAAAAATGTTTTAATCCTGTTTTTCTTTCCAACTTGTCTTTAGATTGTTGATATTCCCAACTTTCGTTTTTCTGTTTTCGATACACAAATGGTAAAATGTTGGTTAGAAAACAACTGATTCAAATTTCAAACATAAGACTCAAGTACGCAGTATAGTCCCACTTGTAGTTAAGAAAGTTTCCAAGATTTGTCTTGTAAGATATATAATGGATTCACTTTTACAAAAACATAGATTGATATGAGACTCTCGTTCAAGTTGTAAACTTTAATAAAGTTGGAATCCGGTTGACACAATGGAGACAATAAATATCACGTGGAATTCAGAGACATGGATGATGGTCATCCCCACTTTGATGGGTAGAAAGTTGAGCAAAAGGGACAGAGAGTCACGACATGAAAGAAGAATCGAAACAATGAGAGATGGAGATAATAAATGAGAGCAAAAACAGAGGTTTGTTTATCCATACAGAAAAGGTCTCGTAGTGCAAAAATCTACCATTAGATTGGTTGTACCAATTGCCTCAAGGATTCTTTCATATACTCCAGAATACAATGCCAATTCTAAAGCAACTATTTTCATCACAAAACCACAACAACCCCCCGATACAGCTTAAACTAGCAAGTGGGTTTGCACCTAAACATCATATAAGAGATGCGGAAGCTGAGCTTACCAGCACAAAAATACTCAAAAGACAAATCAAGGCAGAGAGATTGAAATTTTCAGATTAACTTCCTAGGCAAAGCTAGATAGAACCAAGGCAGAGTCTATCTCAGTTCTCAAGACTAAAAAATGCAAATGCTCCTACTTCATCTGGAGTGTTAAGACACTTCTCTAACCAAACCAATACTTTAACACTACAAAGAACATACCAAAAGAATCCCAATCAGAGTAAACATCTGATTACAGCAGCAAAGAGATGTTCCAAAACATAACCATCGCAGCAAAATATTTACCAAAAAGAAACAAACTTTCTCAAACACATTGAAACATATTTTCGAGCAAAGCTCAAATCTTTTTTTATTAATCATCATCATAAAGTCATAACAAACAAACAGAGGCAAAATATCATCCTCAAACAGCAAACGAAAAAGAGAGGTTTTTTACTCGAATTCTAGAAGCCAAGATCCAAGAGAAAACCGTAGAGTCATTTGGAGAAACCACCACCACGCTTCTGGTGACTAGCGACTTCACCTTCGTTAGGGAAGAAACCCATGAGCCGACCCGCTGAGTTCTGGTATGCATACATGAAACCACCCATGAGTCCGATCAGTCCTCCCGTTACCATTGATGGTCCTTTGATCCCTGGCTTTATCCCTACAGAGATCGCCCACAATCCAAAGATGTCAGATTGAGTCATAACAAATGAAAAAGAAGCGAAATTTGAAGAGAGGAGAAGTTGACCAGAGAGATAGCCGACGGTGACGGAGACGCCGGTGATGGTGGAGAAACGGAGGTAATCGAGGACGCTGAAGTTTCCGACGACTTTAGTAAATGGAGGATTCCGATCAACCACTGGGTATTGAGGCTTCTCTAAGGCTGTGATGTCAGTGTTCATTTTCGATCAAATCTACACTTCTCTCCGCTCTCTCAATCGAATCTATCTTCTTCTTCAATCACTCTCTCTCTCTCTTAGGTTTTTCAATTTCACAACAAAAAGCAGGGAGGAGGAGACTCCGACTCGTCTAGAGTCTCTCTTTCAGACCCATTAACTTCTTTATTGGGCTCTTGGACTCTTCTCATCACTTACGGGACAGATCCGACTGGGCCCATTTAGTCCAAAAGTCTTTTTTCAATTTTCTGTCTAAACGATATGAAGTTCATTTTCACCTCATGCTAATCGGTCTATATCTTAACTAGATTCACGTTGCGGAGAAATCACAGCTCCGATCCCTTACAGATTTGGATGGTAGTGTTTAGCTCAAGAGTCAAAAATATTTAACCAACCAGTTTACTTTGTTAATAACTTTGTTTTAATAATTAACTTCTAACAAATCTCAACCACTTAGTTCTCTTATACAGAAATCAATATATAATCCGTGCCTAAACTAGAGATCATCAAACGAGTCTCAATTAAGCCTTCGATTTATTTAGATTGGACCAAACCATACCAGTTTACACATTTGTTAATTGTCAACTTAGAACCAATAACACCTAACTTCACTGAAACGTGATTTGCAAATATAATTAAGATCGAATATATAACACCAAATTTAGTTGTGAATCAACTACTACAGAATAATGGATTATGTTTTTTTTTTTTTAATAACTTTAATTAACAATGAATTATGTTTGAATTTCTATGAAAATCTAGCTACGGTGAGTGGCACTCTCTCTCTCTCTCTCTCTCTCTCTCTCTCTCTNTCTCTCTCTCTCTCTCTCTCTCTCTCTCTCTCTCTCTCTCTCATTATTACTGACATATATAAGAGTTAACGAGTACTGACTCAAATACATGCAAAGAAGTTTAGATTGTAATTGACGTATTTTATTATCATGACGTGTATGAGAAATTCATCATTTTGTAAAAAGGTTATATTATTCTATTAAATTTTCTTGAAAAGCAAGAGCAGGCTTTTAACATGCGCAAGCGGAGACCAACGGATATCGGATTTCAAGTAAACCTTACGATGCCCATTTTTGGCTGAAGTTAAGTTATAAGTATATATAATGTAGATAGACGGAACATTTACTAGGGCTGATACGTATAAGTTGATCAACTTGAGGGATGATGGTAACCATCCAAAAACAAGAATCAATAACTCCATTAATTATTACGTAGATCATTATTCGTAATATAGATAAAATAGATCATATTCATTAGCTCCGAAATAATTAAACTATATATGATCGCATTTGAACCATATATATTACATATCATCACCACCTACAAGACTCCTTACAAGAGCATACCGACCAAAAAAGGTTATACATACATATTTATAAATTAAAAAAAAAAAAGATGGAGGAGCAATTTGATGAGTTTAGAGACGTAGAGACGTATCAACATCATCGTATCGATCAATCCCAACCACCTTCTTCTCGTCTTTATTTGGCCAGGGATGGCACAAGCTAGGCTTTTCAACGGAATCAGAGGATCCATGAGGGCATAAGGAGAGGGAGAGAAGCTGCTGTGACGAGGTTGTTTGGGAGTTTAGAGGTAGAAACTGGAAGAAACCAAAACTCGCGGGTTCGCTGTAATATTGTAAGATGTTGTTGTCATGGTGGCTAGGTTTAGGGTTAAGGAGTTCTCGCTCAGCTCTCAACTCTCTTGCTCTCTGAAGTTGTCTGAATCTTTCTTGAAGCAAGACGATAGAGGACTGGATTACCATCTGTTCCTTACGGTCCCTTGCCATTGAACTCATGACGTACAAAGTATAACAATAATGGTAATGATATGAGTCGTGGAGAGTGTGTTGCTATAGGGTTTGGGGCCATGTTACGTGTGTTGTGTCTATTTATATATGGAGAAAAAGGTCGACATTTCTTATTATTTAATCTGCATGAGAATATTATAAATAAATAAAAATTTATATAGGGTTGTTGAGTAGTTCGATGAAATTCCGAAAGGAAGAGAATCAGGAGTAAAGTGGGAAGAGAACAAGCGGAAGAAGGCAAAAGGGACAATCTAAGGATTGTAAAAAGAGAATGTATTTTGTGTGAGTGGAGATTTGCATATTTGAATTTCTTTTCAAAAGCCACACAAAAAAAAAAGTTGGCCAAAATAGAAGATGGTTGGGAGGAAAATGACAAGAAGAATGTTTGAAGGGAAGCACATGGATTGGTTTGTTTGGATGATTATTGAGTTATATAAACCCCCCTTTTTTCATGCTTCCCACTTACCTCCTCCTAAGGGCTCTTTTTCTAATTTATTATTTCCCACGGATCCTAGATGGTATATACAATTGTCTTGTTAATGCTTGAATTGAATCTATCTTATATATATAGTTCTCTTGTTAATGTTTTTAATGATAGTATATATAACAAACTTTCAGTCGTGGAATGTCGAAGTAAGATGCAAAACAATAACCTTGCATAAGTAATGCAAGGAGAATGCACAAGTACCATTATTCCATTAACAATAAAAAAGACAAATTAAAAAAAAAAAAAACTAAATTCATGTCTTCTATATATGACTCAAATGAGATTTTACTATTCCTGGGGGAAAAAGTGAATATGAAAAGGGAATGCAAAAGGGTTTAGGAGAGATTTTGGTGGCTTGGGAGATGGTGAAATGGAGCCACTTCTTTGTCTCTACATCAAATCTTCTCGGTGGAATTTAAAGTTATACTATTGGCATAGGATTTAAAATGAAACACACTTTAAAGAAGAGTGTCAAAAGTTGTTAAGGGTTTCTATAAATTAGTTGATCCACTTTTATGTTTTAACTTTTATGATTTGGCAAGTAGGAAAAAGTATATAAATAGTGGGCCTATATATTGAAAAAAAGACAAAAGGAGTTCGAGAGTAGGGAATAATGATATCAGCATATAATAGGATGTGTTTTGATTGATAAATAATTGTGAAATAGACCACTCGTTTTTACTCAAAGACATTCTCTCTCGATCTTCTCGTTTTCTCTCGATCGAAATGCTAATCTAAGCTCCCTTCCCATGATGAAAAACATCCATGCATGTACATTATTATTATACATTTAGGACAATACTTACTAAATTTTTCGTGTCACAAACTAAAAACGTAATTGTATAAAGCCGTGGTAAACTTATATATAATACTATCCACCGCCTTCTAATGTATTTCTGTTGCTTTAGATTAATTTGGAAATTTTGATCGTAACAGTTTCCAACAAAAGAAGCGAGACAGTATAGCTAGAAATTAAAATGGAGCGGGGGTTGAAAAGAAAGAGTGGACATAGGGATGTAAAGTCTGAAAGGCACATCAAAAGTGGTGGGAGCAAAAGTTTGTCGGCAAGTAATTGGAATGTAATGGCATGCATACACCAAAGCTGAAGATGCTACGACGTTTAGGATTTGGATTTATATTGTTTCCCTCTTTATTGTTTCTGCGTCGATATCTGCGAATTTATCGATAATGCTCTGGTTTGATGATAAACCCAATTAGATAGATGGTTGAACATAATTATAATTAAGTGGGATCGGATGAGACAAAACATAAAATGTCTTTAGATTAGTTGAGAGAAATTAGAGACAACGCGTGCCTATTTTTTCTACTCCCATAACAACCACTCCACGTAAAAATTGTTTTTTTACAATTAAATTTTAACATTTCTTTTTTTTATTTTACCCTCCATATTGTACTTTTAGCTTTCTCATTTACCCTAGACATTCTAACTTTGGATACCAACCTTTCTTTTTCTGTCTTTACGATCAAGGACAACATTTTCGCTACTTGTATGATTTATTCCATATCAACATTTGTATTCATTATTGGACCGTTCCTCGGGACTAATAGTAAGACTACAACCCATCATATGGAGGGTCAAGTACATGTAAAACATCATATTAACACACAAATTGAGGAGGTTTAGTAATGTGCCTACTTCCACAAAACATTTACTAGCAATCACTTTGCCAATTTTTTTAACAAGATCATGCCAATTTTTTTAACAAAACAATAGTTTCTTTTTTTTTTTTTTTTTGAAACTAACGTTTATCCTCTTAATTTTATCTTTGATATATAAAGATAATCTAGGAACCAAAAAATTTCACCCAAAGGGATTCATATTCCAGTACTAAATTTTTACTCACCTAATAAAAAGAACTAAAATATCTACCTCATCTAATTTTATTGATACAATTCGTGCCCTAATTTATATATTATCATCATATTTTAAAATATCTCCATGTTTTTCCTTCTTTACATGATTATATATTTGAAAATATAATCCTAATTAAATCACTTTGAGAGGTGATAACCTTGATAGATTTAATGAAAATCAATCTATAAGCCACATCCTTTTACTTATATTACAACACGTTATGTTCAAATAATTGCGAGTGTATTTTCATACAAAAAGACTAAGCAGGTGTATAAGGTCATAGAGAGTAACCCACTCGCAATTCAAATAAAGAAAGAAAAAAAACAACCGTTGGGTTTAATATAATGGGCCGATACTCTCCTCATAATCATAAAGCAGCCCAATAAAGCCTGTTATAATATTAAGGTGTTAACTCCTTTAGTTATCGTTATTTACACTTTAAGGGCTTAAATTTTGTTTATATAAACGAAAAGAGTAAAATACTTTTGTTTTCAAAATCTAAACCATCATCTTCTCAATTTCCAATCCTCCAATTTCATAAGTATGATGAGCTCCTCCGCTTGAAAGGCGTGAAACTCAGGGAATCCACGACGGGAGACTGTAAGTTCCGATTTTTATCGCATAATTCATTCCACGAGGATCTCATTCTATCTTCCCTTCCTCGTCGTGCAATTTATAGATCAGACGAATTTGTTGTTGGGTCAGAACATAACGGATCGAATTAGGGTTTTCTGTTATATGAATTTGAATATAAGATATAAAGATTGATTCTTTGTTTATAGAAACATTAGAATGCTATTGGTTTCAATTTTGGGTTATTGCCATCAGAATCAGTAAATGGAAGGAGAGAATTTGATGAAAGATGGTGGCTTTTTGGCCGCTCCTCTGACATTCTTCGTCGTCGTCGTCTTCCAGTTGCTATCAAAGTGGCTGGACCAATTGAAGAAGGTAATAACCAAAACAAAGACCAAACCTTTTTGGCGTTTTCACGTCTGAGTAAATCATTTAGAATTTCACATTCTTCTGGAATTTATAGCAGAAAGGGTCGAAGGATACGAGGGAAGCAGAGCTGCGATCAGAAATTAAGCAGCTTTTGAGAGAGGCTAGTGCAATGTCTCAGTAAGCAGTTTGTTTGTAGTCTATCTTTGATCAGACGCTTGTGATTGAAGAATCTCTATGTGAGTTTTTTTTGTTGTTGATCAGAGAGATTTGTGTATGGTTTCACTCTCGCAGGCCAGCTACGTTTGCGCAAGCGGCAAAACTTAGGAGGTCTGCAGCTACTAAAGAGAAAGAACTTGCACAATGTGAGTATTGCAAACACATCAGCTCTGTAGTTAGGTTTATAAATGAATACAATCTGGTGGCAGAGATACATAGTAGAGCGTTACATCTTTTTAGTCTTGTATAAGTGTGTGTATCTGTTAATGCTCTTTGTGAAATCCAGATGTGGAGCAGCATAACAAAGAGATTAAGCTGTCATACGATAACTATGGCAAGGTTCTGTTTGCTTCAAAGGTACCTTAAGTTGTGTGTTCAAGCTTCATCTTTTTCTGAAGCTCTTTGATTGGGATGTGCTAAGAAGTTTGTCTCTAGGTTGTGGTATACCTAATCTTGGTATTTTGCTTCTGGAGGACTCCGATTGCCATTATTGCTAAGCAACTTGTTCAACCCTTTGGTGAGTAGTTTAGATACCGGTTAAAGCTGTCTTTGGGCTGTCATACAATTGGTTCAACATAGGTTTAAAAAAAAAACTGAATGTGGTGTGTTTGTCAGGGAATTTGTTATCTTGGGGAACAGGTGGTCACTTGACAGGCCATGTGATGGTAAGTTCCTTCTTTCTCAACCCATTTGCTTTGGGATGTTGTGAGAATGAGAGTTGTTGGTTTGTGAAAATGCCAGGTTGGGATCATACCGTGGCTGATACTCTCAACCAGAGTGAGCAAATATGTCTGTAGGTTCGTGGAGTTCTAATTCACAGTCCTGAAGAGAGTGGAAACTAATTTTTTTGAGTTTAAAAGTTGTAGCCTTTTAGAAGACACTTGTGGCAGAATTGTTCCTTTTTTCATCTCCCTTAACATTTTTGTACATTTATATGAATCTTATTCTCCGGTTTTTGTTGGATTTTACCAATAACAAGTGGTTCGGTTCATAGTTATGCATTTAGCCAGAATGTCATTACAGCACATCGCCTCCACTACTACCCTACGTGCTGTCAATTTTTATCTTTGAATAGCCGACTTTGCATAACCAAAAGACGCGTGGTAGTACGTATTTAGCATGATGCAATGCATGTGGTTCATTAAGATGTGCCAATATATTACCGGAACCTATAAAAAAAAGGGAGAGAAAATTATTAGAAAGATGGAGAGCGAGTTTGGTGACCAATCTAAGCATTCAATTTGAGGGGTATTATATAATCTCCATTTCCACCTACCTCATTAGCGGTTTATCTTAATTAATTATGAAAACAACTTAAATCATATGTTGTTTGATAAGACATAAACATGCACGTGTCACATCTCTTTAAATCTTGAGTTTCATTACAAACATGGGCATTATTAAAGCATATCGAAGGACCAAAACATGGGTTTGGTTAGAGGGGCTAATTGGGAGATGTGAAGTGTAATAAATACTAAGAAGAAGGAAAATGGTGTTCATTTAATAGTTGTGTTACTTGTGTATGTGTATATGTGTATGGCCATTCAAAGTCCCATCTTAATAATTCGAAAATTCTTTTTTATTTTTTAATTCTTAATTCAAAAAATCTTCTCTTCTTCTTTCTTTCTTTTCCACTTTCCTAGAACATTAAAAGACAAATATGGAGCATCGTAATCCTTTAATCAAGTCCTAAACGTCATTGTGATACTTCACTTTCGTCTTAATAGAGGGGACCCTTAAATGCCCAAAACTTACATCTTTATTAAAAAAAGGGAAATGTGTTTTGGGTTGTGTGATCAGACTCCACAATTTAATTAAATGCATCTCTAGATACGTAACAACGCTCACAAGAGATTTTGTACCACTTGGCAGATTCTAAGACCATGTTTCTGTGTCTCAATCAATGTGAGGATTAAAAGGTTTAGACAAAGAACTATTAGCAAAACAAAATCTATAATTTGGGTGTGATTTTCAATCAAAGGAGTAAGAGATGTGAAGTTTCAAAGCATGAAGCTTCTTTCCTTTTTAATAAATAACGTGGGACATTGAGCATTTCTATTTAAGGCCTTAACTCTTCAGCCAACTGGTCTTCTTTACTCTCTCTCTCTCTCTCTCAAACACTAGTGTCTCTAAGAACTCTTGTCTTGTCCAAAAGTTGGATTCTTTTAAGGGTTCAAATGAGTTACTTAGGGGTCGGGATCAGTCCCGGAAACGTCGCTGTCTACCACGGAGGCAAGATGAAGCTGATTGATCGGAGACTGAGGCTAACGGAGCTGCTCTTACGCTGCTCAGTCAGTGTCCTCGCTCTCCTCGCGCTTATTCTGATTGTTACAGACACTCAGGTCAAGCAAATCTTCACAATTAAGAAGAGGGCTAAGTACAACGACATGAAGGCGCTTGTGTTAGTTAACTCATCAACAAATAACAAAAACAAAAAACCCTTTTCACTCTGAGAGAGATTTGTAAAGTTGTCAACTTTGTGTTTTTTTTCTTGTTGGATGCAGGTTCTTGGTGGTCGCTGATGGGATAGCTGCGGTTTACTCTTTGTTGCAGTTGGTTCGTTGTGTGGTGGGTTCGATGAAAGGATCCGTTTTGTTCAACAAAGCCCTTGCTTGGGTCATTTTCTCCGCCGATCAGGTGAGTGAGTCTAGTCAGTGTTTCTTTCTCCATACATAATTGTTGCCAAAATTAGTGAAGTAGGTGTGATAATTTGTGGGTTTGGCTTTGTCGTTTTTGATCTCTCATGGTCGGCTCGGAGTCAAATTAGAGAAAAGTAGGGTTTGTTGTGTTGAAAAGTCGTACAAGCATTTAATGGGTTTGGTTGGATGTCAGATGGAAGAAGAATTGAATGTACTTATACACTTAGGTAGGAGTGTAGCTTGTTTGTATTCAAAATTGGATCTAGGAGACGAGGTCATCATGGCATTTTTAAGAGTCTAAACTTGCAATGTAATGGGGGTCAATGAACAGGCGATGGCTTACATGACTGTAGCGGCTATAGCAGCAGCATCAGAAGCTGGTGTGATTGGAATAAGAGGTGAGGAAAAGCTGCAATGGATGAAGGTGTGCAATATGTTTGGCAAGTTCTGCAACATAGGGGCTGTAGGAGTCGGTAGCGCCATGCTTGCTTCAGTTGCTATGGTTTTCGTCTCTTGCATTTCCGCTTTTAGTCTCTTCCGCTTGTACGGTGCCACCCAAAAACCGCCAAACCTAGCCGTGGTGAAGTGAAAAACGCCTCCTTTGACCTTTTAGTAGTGTTGTTGAAATGTTGTCGTTAAGAAACCCGAAAAAAAAAACGTGAAAGTGTAGGCCTTTTGTTTTGCTTTTTTTGCTTCGTAAATCTTCTTCTTCCTTGTGTTAAAATGATGATTTTCTTTGTGACATATTATGTAAAATTGGACCTAGTGTTATTTCTCTCTATCAATGTGCCCATCTGCTGTGATCAAAACAAAACTGTGTTTAGTGAAAGACCATATATCCTAATCCTGTTGGTTCCCAAAACAAAACAGTTTTTGTGGTTTTTGGCCATGATTCGAGTCTCACATCATTGGCGACAAGAACATATTATAGACTTCGGTTTAGGCTCACTATCCGGTGTGTTCTGTTCTGTTTTACACCGACCTATCTTGCAACTATAATTAAATTTAGGCCCCTATACAATAACAATATTATAAGGACCGGAATGTAATTTACGTTTTTGACTTTTCAACCCCTTTTTAGGTTGTGAGTCTTTTTTTTTTATTACTTCGTCTCTATCGTTCGTCGTTTTGATCGAACCTTGGTCGGAACTTGGAAGTTGGAAGGAACCACAGGAACAAGAAAACACCTTTCGACAAGCCCTTCTGATTGTCTGATACCCTCAGCTTCTTCAATACCAATCCTTAATCGTCTCCAAAGTTTTGAATAGGAAGCAACTAGCTATGTCGGAGAAGTTCTCACCGACCTTGAGACTAGGAGATCTCAATGATTTCATTGCTCCGTCTCAAGCTTGTGTCATATCTCTCAAAGGCTCAAAAAAACCTATAGACAAGAAGCCTGATCGACCCCAGGTCCGAAATTTCTATGCTTTCCCAAGATTTCTTTTGCTTATTTTTTGGTTGAATTTCATTGCTTCTTCAACTAGTCAGTTGTTGATATGAAAAGCCTATGTATTTCTATATCTTCACCAGCTAAAAGTTTGCGTCTTTCTGCTGTGATTTTGCTCTTGAAGGTTGTGATTGCTCCTAAACAGAAACTTGAACCGGTCAAAATTTCTCTCAAGGATTGCTTGGCTTGCAGGTCAGTTCTCTCTCTCTCTCTCTCTTACTTCTCTTGAGTTAGTCTAAGACTTTAGAGTGTAATGATGTTTCCATTTTTGATGCAGTGGATGCATCACATCGGCTGAGACTGTTATGCTTGAGAAGCAAAGCTTAGACGAGTTCCTCTCTTCTCTTAGCAAAAGCAAGGATGTGATCGTGTCCATTTCTCCGCAGTCCAGAGCCTCGATTGCGGTTCACTACGATATCTCTCCTCTTCAGGTTTTCAAGAAGCTAACTACGTTTTTGAAGTCTCTAGGAGTTAAAGCTGTGTTTGATACAAGCTGTAGCAGAGACTTAGTGCTTATTGAAGCTTGTAATGAGTTTGTGAACCGTTACAAGCAAGCTAATTCTGAAGATAACTCTCAGTCCCCTCTCCCTGTGCTTTCCTCCGCATGTCCTGGTAAGCCAACTTCAGTAGTTTGACTTAATCGAATGTGACAAAAGCATGTGATAGTAATGTTCGATGGTTTTTTCGTTGAATCAAGGTTGGATATGTTATGCTGAAAAGCAGCTTGGTTCGTTTGTTCTACCGTATGTCTCTTCTGTTAAGAGTCCTCAGCAAACTATTGGAGCTGCGATCAAACACCATCTGTGTCAAGCGTTGGGACTCAGGTACTGTGGTACTTTTGAAAACTTTGATTATCATTTGGTTGCTTTCCTACGTTTTTGGATTCATGGGTGACCATTTCATGGAACTAGGCTGGAGGAGATTTACCATGTGACTGTGATGCCCTGTTACGATAAGAAGCTCGAGGCAGCGAGAGACGATTTTGTCTTTGACGGTAACCTGACTGAGGTTGATTCCGTGCTGACAACTGGTGAAATTTTGGATTTAATAAAGGTGATAAAGATTAAACCCTGTTCTCATCGTAATTTTGCGTCCATCCAGCAGAAAATGTGAATATGATTCTGGTTTATGATTATGTGTCTTGCAGTTGAAAGAAGTCGACTTTAAAGATTTGGAGGAATCTCCACTGGACAGATTGTAAGAAGGATCAATATTTCCTCTTTCTTTGCTTCGGTGTGATGAATTCATGTTTAGTAAACATTAATCACTTTCCATGTCAAACTAAACAGGCTGACGAATGTTACTGAGGAAGGGCATCTTTATGGTGTAGCTGGGAGTTCTGGTGGTTACGCAGAAACAATATTCAGACATGCGGCGAAAGCACTATTTGGACAAACTATTGAAGGTCCTCTTGAGTTTAAAACTCTCAGAAATTCTGATTTTCGTGAATTAACTCTTCAAGTAAGTTCCTAGACAAACCATAAATAATACTAATTTATCTCATTTAATCCCCTCCGGTTTTTGTCTCACGTTCTTGTCTCTTTCTCTCTTGAAGCTGGAAGGTAAAACAGTGTTGAAATTCGCGCTGTGCTACGGTTTCCAAAACCTTCAGAACATTGTTCGGAGACTGAAAACGCGCAAATGCGACTATCAGTATGTAGAGATTATGGCGTGCCCTGCAGGTTCATCTTCTGTACTTTGCAAAGCCCTATTTGGAAAATGTAACTTCGTTGTGTTATTTAATGATTATCCAAAATGCTTGATCGAAATAGGTTGCTTGAACGGTGGTGGGCAGATTAAGCCAAAGATAGGGCAGACTCCGAAAGAACTGATCCACTCACTGGAAGCCACATATATGAATGATACTGTAAGTTTCCCTGCAGTCTCATAATTCCCTTTTTTTTGTTTAAATAAGCTTTAGTCATAACCTGACTTTTTGGATTCAGGCTTTGTGTACAGATCCATTCCAGAATCCAATAGCCAAGAGACTGTACGATGAGTGGCTCCACGAGCCCGGTTCCAACGAGGCCAAGAAGTACTTGCACACTCAGTACCATCCGATCGTGAAAAGCGTTACAGCGCAGCTCAATAATTGGTAGACAAACCGTAGGTGTTGAAATTTTGGCGAGAAGGGAGCAAAGACGGTCGCTGTTTTTATTTTATTTTATTGTGTATTATATAGGAGATGAGTGAGAAGCTCCCTGCTCAAGTAGTCTTATATGTAAAACTCAACATGACTGACATAAAAGTACAATTACACCTAGTAATCCCGATTTTGTTTTGGTTGGCTAAGTAATGGAACATTGATACAACTCCCAATAACAACACTATTACACTTTTACATAGCAATACTACTGTGCGAGAGAGGCGAGGAGCTTGTCCTTCAACTGCTCAGCGGTGGAGCCACCCTGAGGCCGGAGAGTGAATGTATGAACCACACCCTCCTCTGTTATAGCTACGTTCGTATCATGAGGCGTGACTTCATTCTCCCTAAACGTTTGTATCACCTTTGAAACTGGATGAGTTTCCAAAGGACAGCTTAGCCTCACCACCGCGTCATCATGCCTCTGTTGATAATCCACCTCTGCTGGAGTTATCTGATTACTCTCCCTCCTCTTCATTATCTGCTTCTCTGTTTCGTATACCCTTATCTTCTTCTGCATATCGGTGATGTACGTGATTGCATCCGCAAGGAGCGAAGCCTTGTCCATCTTGGAGATGTTAGGCACCACAGCTCTCAACGCGTAGAATCTCTGGTTCAGCTTCTCCCTCCTCTGCCTTTCCGCTTCCACATGGTTTAAGGCCTCTTCTCTTCCATTTGCTGGTTTCCTCCCTCTCTTCCTCGGCTTTTGCTCATCAGTAAGATACAACGCCTCGTCTTTCCCTTGCTCATAACCATACACTTGATTCGAACCTCCGATGGCTTGCACCTCATACGATTCCAAGGAGAAACCTGAGTCATCCTCCGTCTTAGGTGAGAAGTTAATACTCATGGACCGTGGTTTCGCCCCACCAAGGCTCAGCTGTCGACCAAAGATCTTCGGAGCTTCTTTAGGCTGATGAACAAAGTCAGAACCACCAAACACTGATTTCACCATCTCAATCACACTCTTATCTTCTGGAATCAGTTTCAAAGAACCAAGCTCCACAACTCCACAGTTGACTGGTACAGACAAGACAGTCTTGAAACCAGCAGATCTAGCCAAAAAGGACCTAACCCTGTAATAACTCAAGCAGCTAGGTAAATCTGCAGCCCAAAGCGGCTTTCCAGAGACATAGGTTCCAGCAGGACCGTACTTAGTTGAATCACACCTAAAGGAAAAGTAAAGAGAAGAGAGATAAAACATGTCTAGATCAGTAAGAGCTCCCGCTTTCACCAAACGCTGATCTTCATCTGACCCAACAAAGGACAAGTGAAGTTTCCCAAGCACACGCCTTTTGGTCTCGTCTTGCTGAGAATAGTCCTCTCCAGAATTACCCTTTTGGACACGGCAATGACCGTCTCCCCAGATCAAGACACAACCATCAGAGCTGTTAACGTTTGAAGCTAACCAGAAAAGAGCATAATCCCAATCAGAGCCTTCAACAACGTGACGTAGCCCTTGTTGAAGATTGGGATCACTTGGGGGCGAGACTAGCTTGGTGAGGGCAGTGTTTGAAGAAGCAGATGAGATGAAAAAGTCGCAAGCTTCAGAGCCTATGGTGGATTCCACCATGGCCCGATCTTCTTGATTCTCCCAAAACTTTTGACCCATTGATGATGATTCTGCTAAAACATTCATTGGAAAAGATAATTAGGAGCGATGAAAATCAGAGAGAATTAAAGGGTATGTGTTGAGAATCCGCCGCTTACAAGGGGAAATGGAGGAAAGATGGGAGTTTGTGAGGAAGAAGGAGAATCACGTGTTTCTTGTTGGGACACCGATTATTAGGGTTTGCTGATGTAGAAAGGTAAAGACTTTTTACAGCTTTCTATCTTTAATTTGTAAAGCCGAGAAAGTAGTGATTCTCAACCTGAGTTTGATTCACTCAGATCTGTTGTGATTACTTTCTGTAATTGACGAGGAAAGAAGGAAGAAGGAATGAGGAAGATGCGAGAGTTGGGTTGAAGAATCGTGTCTGAATTAAAAACATTTCCCTTTTTTAACTGCCAATGTTTTTTTACCATTTTACCAGGCAAGCAAAACCGCATTAAAATTAAAAAACAGCAATTTTTGTGGAGGTTATTGACAAACTTTTATGATCCTGAATCAACCGAAAATTGATCTTGCCACCGTTGGTTAGACGATTTCTACACGACTCCAAATCCACTCAGGATGACAAATTTTGTGTGGCAAGGTGGAGGTGGATTTGTAAGTTTTTTTATTTTATTTTGCCGAATCCTCAAAAGCTTTGTTCTTTGTTCTCTCAACATTCGGAGGAAAATGTTCAAGTATAGAACTTTGGCGAAAACATTCCTTAAGATGCAGAATGAGAATGGTGACAATTCTTCGTTTTGGTTAGACTTATGGTGCCCTTTGGGAAGGGTAAGTAATTTACTTGGTAAGAAACCATCGGGATATCGGACGTTATTCGGATTTGGAATTGGGTTAAGTTTTCGGGTAATTTTCCAAATGATGGTTTGAATATTTATAAAGTATTTTTCAGTTTTAATTAAAGGGAGTTTAGTGAGACTTAGATTTTTAATGATTTTTAAAAAATTTCAGATTCTATTGTTATTAGTTTATGAATTTTAACATTGTTCCTAAAATTTAGTGTTATTGGTTAGATGATTTTTTAATTCTATACAAAGTCTATTGTTATTTAAAAAGTTTGGTTTTTAAAGATTTTATGATTCTATTAAATCTAGTGTTATTGAGAATTGGATTTTAAACAATTTAACTCATTAAACAAGATTTTGAGAATATTGTATATATCCCTAAGATTTTTAGAATAATTATTATAAATTATTTTTATAGATTTTCTAAATATACACAAGTCCCTACAACTCTTTCCAAATTTAACAAATCTCCCAATTCTTAAAATGAACAACAATTTTATAAATCCAAATTCCACTAAGACCCCATAAGCTGTGGTTCAATTTTATTTGCTGGTATAATCGATAAAAAGTCTAGTGATGTCGAGTTTTCTAGATTACGATGTTACATATTGGTTGAACATTAAAATGTCTTCTATAAGTGTACACTACTTAAACTAACCCTATTGATTTAAAGCAACATGATGTCAGGTTGGTGTTTATGGATACTAAAGCAGAAACGATGCCGTTCGATAGAAAATCAGAAAACGATTTTATAGGTATATATTGCTATTGTTAACCTTTTGAATTGGTTTTAGGATTGTTGCTTTGGTGGGATTTGTTCTATGGACGCCTATTTTTTTTATGTGAAGAAAATGAGACAAGTGTTGGTCAATAAAAAGATAAATCTGCTTGTACGCTCGTCATTTTAGCATATGTGAAAAGTATGACACAAATCATGGAAAAGATAAACATTCATTTTCTATAAATCTGAACGTTGTTAGCAGTGTGATATGTGATCTTAACCATTATGAAATTAACGTAGATTATTGAAGTTGCATAACATCAGAAACAGTTAGAAATAACCGATAACAAAAAAATCCAGATACATATATTTAGTAGGTATAATAAGATTATCCAAACATACAATAATATCCAATGATCTCTTTTTTTTTATTTTCACTCATGTCCTACCTATGTTAATTACAAGTTTCAACTATTTTGCCATCCTTTTCACTATTAAATCCACGTCTGAGTCTTCAAAATGATTATCCCTATTGTTTACAGTGAAAATAAATAACAAAGTACTGAGTGCAGTTTTTATACCGAATCATACCAGAGATTGTTTCTCCGATGAGTTTTCTTTGTTTCCACAACTGGTAACATCTGTAACCAAATTATCTCTAGCGTAATAGAGACAATTTGATTATCCATGTTAAAGATCATTTTTTGCCTAGGTTGAATACGCAATATAAATCTTTCGAAAAGTGCAGATGGTGAAGGATGTAAATCACAAACATAAAAAAGATGGCGGATGATCTAAATTATAAATATATTTTTTTACAAAATTTTATGTTTATTCATTTAAAATATATAAATAAATATTATCCATAATTAGAATATGTATAGATATAAAAACACACAAGAATACTAAAAATATTAAACTAAATATAAAATTTTGCATACTTATAATCTAACATATTTTTATTTTAAAATAATAAAAATCAAATAAATATTATATTAAAAATAAAAGAATTATCCAATAAAAATTATTAAAAATTTAACAATATTATACTTATTTATGTTTTATAGATATTAAAAAAAAATTATTTTGGGGTCCCTAGAAGTAGATTACTACAAGGAAAAAATAATGATAAAGAAACAAAAAAATTAATTTTATGAAATGGAGGAATTAATCTACCACTATCATCTTCAAAATTTATAATTGTTTTTTTTTTCTAGGAAGAGACAAAAGGTTTGAAAGAACTGAATTAAATGAGATCACTGATAGTCATCATATACTAGCAGTACCAATTCATTAATACCCAAAGGAAACAGCAGCCTAGCACCACTTCGCCATTCAAGCTCTCTATATGAAGAAACATAAGTAGGTCGGTCTTCAGCCATAATATGCTTACAGGAATTAAGCAAATAATTCTTGTTAAGTGAATAGTATAAACTAGGAGAAGGTATCTGAACGAGTTCAGCTTACTTTCTAAATCCGACTGAGTTCCATTAATTTACTTAAGTAACTCGGCTAGGTGGACGGGAAATACCATTCTCTGAAGCAGCTTGTTCACCTATCCATGATGCATCAAGCGTATCAGACAATTCTGTTTGCTTGAGACTGGCTCTTCGAAAGTACTCGTTTAAGCATCTGTAAATACTCCACAAAATTTTCTTGACCACCCTCATTTTGATCTAATTAAATACGTCTTACAATCCAGGGGCATATCTGAATCTTCATCTTCAGGAATAGCACTTTTGATGTTTTCTACTAGTGTGAAGAATGAGAAGAGCTGGAGAGAACATGAGAACTTGTCATTAAGAAGGAAGTTACAATAATCAAGAAGAACACTCCCAAAAAGACTAAGAAGAAAGGTGAAACCTCCGAGGGTTTCAAAAACAAGAAGGAGAAGAGCTTTGGCTCTATCTCCACTCTCTCCCTCGCCTAAAACGAATTATTTTGTTGTTAACTTGTTTTGGCAATATGCCTTGACCGTTCTCTGTGTATAAAAGGTTTATAAATTATTATATGGATTCTTTATATTCATTCCGATTTCCGAGTGGATGGTTGATGTTGGTTTCGTCCAAACCGACACAACTCAAAATCATGGAAAGGGTTGTAGAGCCTAAGGTTGTGGTCGAGGGGAACGATACAGTTGGATGGTTCGACTTGGGTCGCTAGTTTTGAACAAGTAACCTCGGTCGGATAATCTTTAGTATTTGTTATGTGATGCTTTTCGATCCGTCCAGATCCTAGATAGGATTGGGGGTATTACATGGCATTACCACTTCTTCTTTTTCGGTAGCAATAAATGAAAGCCTTGCAGGTTATTTCAAAGTTAAAAGGGGATCCCCCAAGTAGATCCATCATCACCCTAAATATGTGTTATTTGGAATGAACATTTTATCCCACATGCTTGTCATGACAGATGCCAACACTTGAAGCTCACTCGCTTTTGATTCCGAACGATAATCTAATCTTCCTCGACGATTTTCTAGAATCACTTAGAGGAGTTTGAAAGGTTTTAAATGACTTGAAAGAGGTATCAGGATTGGAAATAAATACTAGAAAAACCGAATTGTTTCATGCTCAAACGATGGAAGTCGGTCGGATCTGTTTGGTCACATTAGTATTGCAGTAGAAATTTTAGCTCTGATTAATGGGAATGTCTTATCAGGATCCTGTTTGGTCAATTGACAGGAATGTTAAAAGGGAAGTCCGTGGGTTCATATCATAAATGACTAATCCCGGCACGATGCATGTTACTATGTAATGTTATAAGGATATTTCACGTTTCAAGTTGAGGAGACCAATCTAAAACCAGATTTTTTTACGATTTACCAATAGGCAGAAAAGTGTTTTTTCAAGTAGTAGTAGAGCAGTAAGTGTAATAAACATTACGGCGTAGTTTTTTTTTAGAGGCAGTTAAATTAAAATAAATGAATGATATGGTAATTAAGCCAGCGTAATCCGAAAAATCTAAAAAGGCACAGTGACTTTAAAAGAAGAAAAATAGAAATTCCTTTTCCTCGACTTCCCCTAAATTTCCTCAGGTCGGAAACTTCTTTCTAACAGAACCCAGGCCACCGTCGATATCTTATCACAGATCCGACAGATTGGTTGTTGAAATTCCGATTTCGATCTTTCCTTGTACGATAATCCATTAGCCAAAAACCCTAAAAAAAAGTACCTTCCTTTGGACTTCAATGGGTCGCTCTCGTGGGAACTTCCACAATTTCGAAGACCCTACGCAGAGGTACGATTTGGGTTTTCTCTGGAATTATCTTCTCTTTTCGAAATTGATTGAATTGCATTGATTTCGAGTTGGGACAATGAGCATAGGCTTTAAGTAGCTTTAAGTAGTCTCTCCCTTATCTTCATCTCTTGTGTGATTGTGACTTTGAACTTGCAGAACGAGGAAGAAGAAAAATGCGGCTAATGTGGAGAACTTTGAGTCTACCTCTATGGGTAAAACTCAAAGACTCTTTCTTTTTTGTTATTGTCCTCTTAAAGATTCTTTCTTTTTAATTCAATTTTTTTCTTGTGGAGACAGTTCAAGGTACCGAGGGAGGAGGGAAATACAACTGTGATTATTGCCAGAAAGACATTACTGGCAAAATCAGGATCAAATGTGCTGTTTGTCCTGATTTTGATCTCTGTGTAGAATGTATGTCTGTTGGAGCTGAGATCACTCCTCACAAGTGTGATCACGCCTACCGAGTTATGGTTAGTTTGCTTTTTTCCTACTTTACATTCGCTAAGAAAGACTCCAGTTTAAACCAAAATCTACTTTCCTTTGTTTTCTTAGGGGAATCTAACTTTCCCGCTTATTTGTCCCGACTGGAGTGCGGACGATGAAATGCTTCTCTTGGAGGTGCTTATTACTACTTCTTTTCAAATCTTCTTTCTTTTATCTGGCCTGTAATTTAAATTTTATTTTTCTTGCTTTTAATCTCTTCATTCAGGGACTTGAAATTTATGGGTTGGGAAACTGGGCAGAGGTTGCGGAGCATGTGGGAACAAAGAGTAAAGAACAGTGTCTCGACCACTACAGAAACATTTATTTGAACTCGCCGTTTTTTCCGCTTCCGGTATGCTATTTCCATCTCATTATATGTGTACTAGTGCTAGCTTTTTGTTATGTTAATTAATCTAGGGGCAACGTTTTGTTTCCCAGGATATGTCACATGTAGCAGGGAAAAATAAAAAGGAACTTCAAGCCATGGCAAAAGGACGCGTCGAAGATAAGAAAGGTCTGCACTACTTTGCTTGATGGTTGTGTGATTCTTTCTTGTACGTGTTGCTATCTTAAGTTTGATATCAATGTGGCTTCTTCTTTGGCAGCAGAGCAGAACATGAAAGAAGAGTACCCGTTTTCTCCTCCTAAAGTCAAGTATGTCTCTCGTTCTTCACAGATACTGTAGAGTCATAGCCTACATTTCTTTTTTTCTCATTTCTTATCCACTTTTCTTGCAGAGTTGAAGACACACAAAAAGGTGAGTCATTTGCTTGGTATTTTATATCTGGTTCGGGTATAAGTGTGTTTCTGGTTGTTATCGACTTGCTCTAGCTTACACCAGTAGTTTTATCTAGATCACCATCTCGAAAATGGAATCAACTACGTCTTGTAACTGGGAACCTAAATTGATTGTACAAAAAGGCCCAATATTTTTCTTTGTGTTTATACTGGTTGATAGTTGTTCTTTCTCTATGTTTTGATGTGCTTTGTGGTCAGAGTCTCATACAGACAGGAGTTTTGGAGGAAAGAAACCTGTTACCCCGGGAAACAACACTTTGGTTGAATTGAGTAATTACAACCACAAAAGACATGAGTTCGACCCTGAATATGACAATGATGCTGAGCAACTCTTGGCTGAGATGGAGTTCAAAGAGAACGATACTCCTGAAGAACATGAGCTGAAGCTGCGTGTCTTGCGTATTTATTCGAAAAGGTACAGGTTCACAAGGAGAAAAAGAGTCTTTTTTTTTTTTGCCGCCCATGCTAATGCAGGTGAGTCTGATACTTGCAGGCTTGATGAGAGGAAACGTAGAAAGGAATTCATAATAGAAAGAAACCTGTTGTACCCAAATCCCTTTGAGAAGGATCTGTCTCAGGAGGAGAAAGTGCAGTGTCGGCGTTTGGACGTTTTCATGCGTTTTCATTCAAAAGAAGAGCATGAAGAGCTACTCCGTAGTGTCGTGAGCGAGTACCGCATGGTGAAACGGCTCAAAGATCTCAAGGTAAGGACATTGCTACTCTCAAACTGTGCGTTTGGTTGTTTGGATGTGGCTCACGGTGTTCGAGTGGGGCAGGAAGCCCAAGTGGCAGGGTGTCGTTCAACAGCTGAAGCAGAGAGGTATCTTGGGAGAAAGAGGAAGCGAGAGAACGAAGAAGGGATGAACAGAGGGAAAGAGAGCGGTCAATTTGGTCAAATTGCAGGGGAAATGGGCTCTAGACCTCCTGTGCAAGCATCTTCAAGCTATGTGAATGATTTGGACCTGGTTGGGTTCACGGAGTCTCAACTGCTGTCTGAATCCGTGAGTGTCTAGATAATGAACACGTAAAATAGTGTGATTTTGAGTTTTTGTTGTAACTGAAAGAACTGTTGTTTGTTTTTGCAGGAGAAGCGTCTGTGCAGCGAGGCCAAGTTGGTTCCACCGGTTTATCTACAGATGCAACAAGTGATGTCGCATGAAATATTTAAAGGGAATGTGACGAAGAAGTCGGATGCATATAGCCTGTTCAAGATTGATCCGACCAAAGTGGACCGAGTTTATGATATGCTTGTGAAGAAGGGTATTGCTCAGCTTTAAGGCTCTGTGTTGTATCATGTATGTATGTGTGAGCTCTACTGAGTTATTTATATGTCGACATTCCCTTTGTTAATTACACACACTAGCTTGTCATAATTGTAGTTTATAATAGAGAGAAACGTGATTCACTTATTTGAATTTCTTCCTCTTTTTGAGAAAAGAGATAAGGTCACGGAGAGCCACACAATCTAAATCCAAATGTTAAGTATATAAGAAAGAATCAGACTCCTACAAGGAAGAAGTGAGATGATGATGATGATGTCTCTCCCCAAAATGAAAATATCTTGCCTGCAACCTCAGCTCCATTTGAGTAGCAGCAGATTATTAGCAGCAGCTCAGGCGTTTCCAAGCTCAAGCGTAAGTAACAGAACATCATGCCGAGTTCGGTGCGAGTCAGCAAGAAGAAGATTATCAGCGAGAAGTATCAAAAGCCTTGAAAAGGCACAACCTTTGGGTTTGGAGAAGAATCAATGGAAAAGATATGCTCTTGTGAGTGGTGTCTCGGTAGGGTTGATGATGGTTTTGGTATTGGGGATGGATGCAGAGAAGGCAATGGCTTTGGGTCCAGAAGGTCCTTTGATGGAAGAGTTTTGGGACAACGTGAGAAGGTACGGTCTTTACGCTCTCACCGTCAGCACCGGAGCACTCTCCGCCGTGTTTGAGCCCATCTTCGAACTCCTCAAGAATCCCATCTCCGCCATTCTGATTATGATCATCTTAGGTGGAAGCTTCTTTATCGTCTCCCAAGTTGTCTCAGCCATGATTGGTGTCAACGAATTCGCTTATGATTATGGATATTGACCAACAACATCATCAACTAAAGTTTGTTCTCTTCATTAATACTCTGTTTTTTGCATGGCATATACAAACCATTAGGACATGTTCTGTTCATTAAAACTATGCTTATGCAGAGTCGTTTTATCTATTTGATATTGTTACACAATCATTCAACGAGGCAGGGACGTTTTATTGACATAAAGGCACCACATTTTGTACATTTTAAAGCTCTTAAAAAGATTGAGAATTTTGGGTACAAATGTTTCAATCGTATCTATGAGAATCATCATGCCGTCCGGCGACGTAATCCATGATTCCCTCACCGGCAACTTCTTCTGAAAACTGTTGAAAGCCACCGAAGGTGATTGCCATGGCCAAGAAGGCGGCCGTTGACGCGAACAGAGGCCAGAAGTAAGCTAATATGTCTAGAATTCTGGGTGCTGCGTACACGAGGGACGACAGAACTACGCTGACGATGATTGCGACCATGAAATGGAATTTGTATTCCATTAGCCTTGCTTGAATCTCCATTTCTTGTTGATCGAACTCTGAGAGAGAGAGAGAGAGAATAGGAGAGATGTTGAAGCTAGAAACTCTGAAGATTGCAGTTTATGAAGAAGGAGATTGAGATGGTTTTAATGTCAAAGTAGGTACCTTTGGCTTTGTTGATCAACGCAAGTTCTCAAGTCCTTTTCTTTAGTGGCTGTGTGCTTGGTGAAGATTCCCTTCTTCGCCCAATAATTTAACCCCACTGATCATGATTACTCTTAACCCGGAATGACATGAGTACCCCCAACTTAGAGAATGTGGAGGGACATGATCGTCATTTTAGGATTGATGGATGAAGAAGGCATTGGATTGGGAGATGCCTTTGTCCGGGGAATGGGTTTTGTCTTTTTTCTTCATTTTGATTACCAAAACAAAGACTTTGTTTAACATTAGGAGAATAATGAAGGAAAAGGAATCGAATCGCTTTGCAAAGTTTCTTCCTTTTCATCATATCCAATGGAAAGGCATAAACTTTCTCTTCTTTGTTTACATTATTATACAAACTGCACTTTGTCTCTGCTGAAGAATACAGATTTAAAAATATTTAATTAAAGTCTAAACCATTCCATTAATAGGTCTCCAAAAACATACCCATTAAAAAGAGCTGCAAGTTGAACACTTTTATAGTGAGCAGTCAAATAATTCTGCCCACAATTTCTACAGAGGAGAATCCAACTATTAGACTGAGTTGTTAACAAAATTCTCTCTCGCTTCTGCTACTCAGATTCAAGCCACAGCGAGCATAAAAATTATACAGTAAAACGACTATGAAACCACGTCACAAGTTATCTAGCTCTACTATTGTCTGCAAAGATGGCTTCCATTTCCGCTTGCCACTCCCAGAAGTCTCTGGGGGCTTAAGGGAAATGCCCTCTGCATTCTTCAGCAGCAGCTCGAGCTGCTTCCTTGTTAGAATGATCTTTACGCACCGCCTCGTCCCAATTTTCTGCTCAGCTGTCTCTCGAGGCGGATCCTTGGCCTTTTCTGTTGCTGTCTCATCCAACCAGACATCTTTAACTTTGTTTCCATGCTTGCAGCGCAATGTTTGAACGCAGTTTCCCATGTTTGCGTAGTGTTGTGATTGTGATGATGCCTTGACTCCTACAGTTTTATACTCAGCTCTCGAACCAACGTGCATACCATCATATGCGCACTAACTCTTTCTTTATACGGTCAGCTAATGTAGCAGCACTTGAAAAACATATCTTGTTGCACATGCAAAATGTCAAACTGGGTCCTCAAATATTACTTGTAAAATCAAACATATATCAAAAGAGCATGCTTTCCAGGAGGCAGAGTCAAATGGCCACCCCTCATCATTAAAGTCAATAGGAGGATAATGAATAAAAGACCATATACTAAGGAGAAGGAGACTTAATCAGCTTTGTAAAATTGTTTGAAATGTGTATAACCCTGAGTTTGCTAGCATTACAAAAATCTTTCCTGATCCAGAAACATCCGGTATCGGAATAAAGAAAAGCTAAATCGTGAGTAAAACTCAAAGCTACATAGACATATCAAAGCTACATACCAAAGACAAGGAGAACTACGCAGAAACTTCTCCAGATGAACGTCTGGACTCCAACCATGCCTTTGCCGCAACACTAGTAGTCAAAAACCAGCCAACCTTATCTGGAGCTTCATGGAAAGGAGCATTTAGCTCCTTTAAGTGTGACTCAAAAACAGCTGCTAAGCCTTTGTCTGAGTATTTGTGTTTCCCATGTCCAGTGTTGATTCCAAGCAATGGAGGGAACTCCTCTGCGGATGTCAGAGCCACCTCTGATAAGTCGTTCATCCAAACATGAAGAGCGGTTAAGGCTGCCCCAAGAGAGAGACTTTTCAGGTGTAAGGACCATTGCGTAGCGGATTTCGATTGGAGACCCGAATAAATGTCATACTCCAGTCCCAATTGTAGGATCTCACAAGCCTTTTCCAACTTATTGAGATTGACACAGAGATCAATCAAGCAATTCAAATATGCCTTCTTTACATCAGAGCCAATGGAATCAATCAACTCAGATGCTTCCTTCTTGAACAGACCTTCCTCGCAGTTTTCCTCCTGTACCAACATCTTTACCACGAGACCAAGCTTTGGCTTAGCCTTCTCAACACATCCAATGAGTTTACCGACTTCCTCCTTCGGTGTCTGGGTCATTACATTCAGAAGGCAACCACAGAATCTGTCGTCTGGAGTTATGCCCAGTTCCAACACTTGATCGAATGTCCTCACAACATCATCAACCTGCTTGGCTTTCCCATAACACTGGATAACTGACGTAAGAACAAAAAGAGTAGGCTCAAAACCAGCTTCTCTCATTTCAAGCAGAGCCGCCTCAGCCTCTGAAACCCTCCCACAGCAAGAATACACAGTGATTAGCGAAGAGAAAGTCCAGCTGTCCGGATCACAAGTCCCACAACTCTTCATATCTTGAAAAATCTCAAAAGCCTCATCCACAAATCCGATATCGGCACACATGGACAAGAGAGTATTGTATAGAATCACAGTTAATTCCAATCCCTTTTCCTTCATCTCTCTGTAGATAACAAGTGCATCGTCCCCATAACGAGCTCTACCATAGGCTCTAATAAGAGCAGCATAAATACTCCAATTAGGTTCAAAGCCAGCGGCAATAAGATCCTTGTGAATTATCTTGGCCTGCCAAGGCCTCTTGGCTTTACCCATAGAATCCAACAGCCTATTGTAAATAACAAGATTTGGCTTCACCCCAAGAGACTTCATCTCTTCATAGATATTGAGACACCCATCATAATTTCCAGCAAAACCATATATCCTAATCAAAGTTGAAAAAGTAACAGGGTCAATGCGCCATTTCTCAGTCCTCGCACGGTCATACAAGCTCAAAGCCATCTCAACGTTACCAGCACGACCATAAGCATCGATCATAGCAGCCAAAGTGACATTATCAGGCTCACACCCAAAGGTTGGCATTTTCTCAAACCACTCAACAGCTCTCTTAGGTAAACCACACTGCCTAGCACAGCTGATTATCGTTGTGAAGGTTGCATTGTCCGGTTTAACCCCTCTCTGGAGCATTTCCTCGAACAGCGTCTCCGACTTCTCAAGCTCCTTAGATTTCCTGAACACCTTCATGGTGACATTGTAGAGAATCACTTCCCTACTCGGTTTCAGCGTCTCGAGGAGATTGTTCAACACAAGAGGCGCAGTTTCAGGGTTGGTCATGTTGTTGAGGGTAACAACAGCATCTTGCTCAAAGAGCTTACCACCAAACCCAGTTATTACATCACAAACATCAGACTCGTTCGCGCCACATGCGTCTAGAGACTCAGCTAGTTTAACAAGAGAAGAGTACCTCGAATCATACGACTTCCTACGAAGCTGAGAAGCTCTGGGGCTTTTGGGATTTACCCAAGCGTATCTTTTGGGACTCACGTCTGGTGAAGTCGCATCAAGTTTGGGTTTTTCGCTCTGGGTTTCCTGCGGAACCGCTTCTTGTACTGAGACATGGCTTATTTGGAGAGTGTTTCTGGAGTGGGAGGGAGAAGAAGAATTGGGGTTGTAAGAGCAGAAGAAACTCCTTGGAGTGGATTTGGGATAGACTGAGAGGAGGTTACAGAGAGGATGAGGATCATGGAGAAGAGATGAAGGAGAGGAGCATAGATGAAATGACATTTTTTTCTTTTTTGTTACTCCTTCGTAGTTGCAGGCAGCCTCGACCTTATCCAACAAGAAAGTCGATGCAGTTTTGTAGAAGAAGAAAAACAGAAAGAAGATTGTGTTGTTTTAGTTATCCTGAAGATAAATGCGTGCTGTTTATTTCACTGAAACCCACCGCGTAGTGCGACTAAATTTTCAATAGACGGTGACGCATTGGGGTTGGGGGTGATCTTATGGGTCCAAATAGATATGTGGCCAAAAGCCCATTATCTCAAAGTTATTCAAGAAGGCAAAATTCCCAATTTGAAATGGGTTTGTTTGAATACACCGCCAAGTGAATACACTTGCTATTTGCTTAGTGTGAACTGATGTGATGTGGGAATTTTATAACTTGATGAGCTTGTATTCAATAAAGTATTTTTTAATAAGAATGGATTTGACAATAATTTTTTGAATAGCTGGTTTAGTTTACAACATTTCATTTTAGTTTTTTAATAGATATTACAACTAAAAACACTAGATTTGGTCGAAATATGTCAAATATATTGGCAACAAAAAAAAAAAACAAAAGCTAAATCAGCATTTCTGATTACTCGAAATTATCTGAAAAGAAAAAAAAATGTGGGCTTTGAAAATTCAAAGACTCACAGCAAATCAAACCTAATCGTCCTACTCTTCGGTCAAAAGCAACAGAACAGACAGCTCACACAATTACCAAACAAAAATATACAACTTCTTCACCTAATCAAGTTCTGCTAAAAATAGATTTGACACACTTTCGGATTATGACATGAGTTGGCCTCAACAGTTTGCATTTGTTCTAGATCCTTCTTTGTATAATAAATCACTTTAAGAAATAAGAATGCAAATTTTACTTAATTTCTTCAATCCTTATCCACTTTCTGCGTCAACTCTTGCTCTGTCACAATGTGTTACGCTTAAACTAAAAGATTCCAACCACCTGCTATGAAACCTCAAATTTTAACAATTTCTGTCCAGCCAAACGCTACTTGGCTTTGTTCCCCCACGCACAACCTCGACCAGCTTCGACTTGTTCCCTTTGGGACAGCGAACAAGTCACTAAAGCTAATATCCTCGAGTATGTCAAATGGGTTGAAAAGGATCGATAGGCCTCACATGTTTACTAATTTTACGCAAAATGTATCACAAAGAGCGCGTTATAATTTTCCAAAGTAACGTAAACCGTAATTTACTTTCTCCTACGAATATGCAAAATGACATCATAATAATCAAACTAGTAGCTTCCTAAAAATAAGACCTTAGACCATCTCCAATGGGGAGTTCTAAACTAAAAATACATCATTAAAAATAAAAGAAAAATAAAAGAAAATAAGAGAGAGAGGGAAGAGAGGTTCTAAAACACATGCTTTTAGAACCACCTCTAAACTTTTCTTTCCACATGTCATACTGTTAACATTTATTAACTTAAAAAAATATAAAATATAACTATACAATTAAAATATTAATATTTTTATTAAAATATTAATATTTTTATTTTTTTGGAACCTCATATGATCTCTAATGGATGGAGATGGTCTTAAAGCATGATTATCCTTTAGAAACTCATAGTGAGTTTTTTTTAATTTTTATTTGATTATTTTAATATTTTGTTATGATTTAGTTAAATTAAAAAAAGTTAAACCAATAGTTAAAAAGTAAATATAATGATTACCAGAAATGGGGTTCTAAAGTGTTCTCTTTTAGAAATTATAATTTTTATTTGTCATCATTTCTTATTTTTTTATTATTAAATTTTTGATCAAAACCTGTTTAGAACCCTGCAATAAAGATGCTTTTACATTATACGATGAATCCTTGTCAAACTTTATACGAGAAAGAGAAAAATCGTCAATAATTGAGATAAAAGAAAAAAGTTATTTGTGAAAGGTAGAGATCAATGCATTCTACATCACAAACTTGAAAGTTGTAACATACCAATACCCCACCGACACAGACACAGTTTTAGGAAAAAAAAAAGTTAAAAATTCATAGGCACAAGACAGAAAGTAGATCATTGATAAAGCGAAATACTATTATTGGTTTATATATAAGAAAATGAAACAATTTTCTTTAATGTTTACAGTTACAGCTTCAGAATGGACAACCAAAATGGAAATGGCTACCAATTACAAAATACAACGATCCTTCCATCCTTATTCGTTCTCCTATCACATCATTACACGTAAACATCTCTATATATTCTTTTCATTATTTGTATCAGAAAAAAAAAAGATTTGTAATAAAATAAAAGGATTTAAAAGAGAGTGTAAAGGGGACGAGTCATATCACATGATGGAGCAGCTTTGAGGGTTCTCTTCGCTGAAGTAATCGCACCTGGTGAGGTGGCATGCTCTGTAACTAGGTGGTGGGCCACCTCCCCAGCTGTCGTAGACTGGTCGTCCATAGCACTCGTACGGTTGCGGCGGCGGCATTCCATATCCATTGAACGCTGGCCCACCTCCGAAACCGTCGTAGTATGGCCCACAACACATTGCTACGGGCTGCCCTTGAGGCATCATTGGCACCATCTGTGGTGGCGGTCCCGGCTGCTTCGGGGCTGGAGCAGTTGCCGGTGCCGGTGCCGGTGCAGGAGCAGGTGCGGGTGCAGGTTTGGGCGCTGGGGGTTTCTCGGCTTCTTTTGGCTTCTCGGCTTGCTTAGGCTTCTCAGCTTCCTTGGGCTTTTCGACCTGTTTAGGCTTCTCTGCTTCTTTGGGCTTTTCAGCCTGTCTAGGCTTCTCGGCCTCTTTGGGCTTCTCGGCCTCCGTAGGCTTCTCGGCGGGGTTGGGGGCATCTTTNTTTAGGCTTCTGAGGAGGAGGTTGGGCTTGTGGCTGTGGCTGAGGCTGAGGTGGCTTGGGTGGCTCAATGATCTCGATGGTCTTGATAGAGCCGCCACCTTTAGAACAGAGTTTGTCCATGATTCTCTCAGGACTGCAGCAAACCACCTTGATGATGACTATGTTGGACTTTTCATCGAACAATTGGTCTCTGATTTCTCTTGTTCCCAATCACACAAATCATTATCCACTCAGTCCATTTCCTCACCAATCCAGTCAAATCAAATAAATAGTAAAAATAATTCACAAGAATCCTTAAAAAAAAGAGAGAGAGAAGGAACTCACGAGGGAATTTGCAAAGAACCTTCTTCACCTTCTTGTAACACTTGGCACAATCAAGATCCACCTTCAACTTCATCATAGTTACCTGTTTTTTGGATACCGACATAACTAAAAATCCTCAGGTTCTGCCTTACTTAACTATAGTACAGTCGGATCATCAACATACTTTTGGAGTTGACGTTTCTAAAGATCTAAGGACTACGAGAGAAAAAAAAAGAAGAGACAGGGGAACTGATTCGATCTCTGACACACAAAAGTTAAGAAAGAGATAGATTCTTCTCATAACTTCCACAAAGTTTACCTTTTTTAATTCTATTGCAGCATTTTTTTTAATCCATGCAAAACAAACACATCCCACCACTCCTACCCACATATACAAAAAACCCTCCACGAGATAATAATAAAAAAAAACAAGAAAATGAGGAGAAAAAGAGTAACAAAAGCTCCCACAAGGTGTAGGTTCTAAAGAAGACCCACACAACTTTCTCTGTCTACTGAAAGAAAAACAAGATAAGTAGAGAAGAGAAGACAAACCTTTTCCCTGCCCTTCTCGGCCATGGCTTTGGAACGGAGAGCTAGGATCTGAGATCTGAGATCTGGACGGACGGTGGCTTCGAGTCTACTTCAAGAGAGAGAGATGGATGGTGGTGAGAAGTGTAGCTTTTTATAACACAGACTCCAACCTGACTCAACCAATGACATGCTGACACGCGTACGTAGTTGGCATCCATTTTTGATTTTATCAAAAAACTTTGCCATCTCTTTTTGCTCTTAATTAGTTATTTCTGATTTTATTTTCAAAAAGAAAAGAATTGCTGAGGAGGCATACAATAATGGATCATTGAAAAAAGAGAAACCCTTTTCACATCTCTAACTTTCAGAGTTGCCATTAATTGCCCTCTGGCCAATCTTTCTTTCTTATTTTCTTTTCTCAAATGATAATTACTGCTCATCTAATGTTTACTTTTTCAGATTTATTACATTAATATATAATGTGAAAAAGTTTAAACTAAACTATTTAAGGCATGAGTCGGCGGCTATATTTCAATCATTTTTCCTTCAACGTAACTCTTTGTCTCCTTGTCCCTCTTAGGTTTGTTTTGTATAGATTTGCTTTTATAAAAATGGTAGAGAATCTCTGTAATTTGTTTCTCCAGCACTATTAATCTAACCACTCCAACTTCTACTATACCCACATCACATGCTTTGTATTCATCTAATATAAAGAGGGAGAGAGACATTATTTTGTACTATTTGTCTAACTTAAAGTATATCACTAAGAAACAAATAGAACAATCATCATCATCAATTCTTCATACGTAAGAAGAAGATAGAATGAGAGAAACCAACAAAAAGATTATAGCTGGAAGATTCGTCACATGCTGATTTAGTTGGTACAAATGGGCCTTTTGTTTTTAAAAGCTCAACTGAAAAAGACACTAAGAATTATGATAAATATTAAATTGATGGGGGACGCAATGCAATATTTTTAAGAAAGAACCAAACAATAACTCTTATTGGACTCTCACTACCTCTTCTTATCATTAAGTCCAATGGGCTGTTTCACGTTATTTTGCAGACAGTTTATCTATAAAAGAACTCATCTTGTTTTCACTTCATAGGAGTTTGTTGCAACTATGAATCCGAATACTCTCTCAGGAGCAAGCAACCGCCCAGGTATGATCGTTAGTTGATATTATTTTATGAATACGCTTTCTAACAATCTGATTTTTTCTTCATTTTTAAATCCATAAATGCATACACACCACTTGATTGCTTTTTATGTGACTATCATATCAAGGTGTTATTCGTGAAACAAGTCCAGTAAAAGAATGTTACAAGGGTAAGGGAGTACCCACGTTAACAAATTAAGATTGGCAAATGGCAACCATCAAACTGGCGTCGATATCTGGTTTGATCATTTGTAAGAAAAACTGCTAAAGGTACTACATTATAATTTATAACCATGCTATATCCAATTTCTACAAAAATGTAATTGCGATTATTTACAAGAAATAGAAAACAAGATATGTCAAAAATATTTGACTATCTTCTTAATGCTTACCACATCGTATTGGAAACAATATACAATCACTGAAACGTCCAAAATTTGAAGAAAGGTATACGTAAGATTAAAGGTCAGTTTAGATTATATGACGTGTTTTATTTTTTAATCAGTAGAAAGTTAGTTTAATGATTGAGTGAGTTCACATTGTCACATTGCATGGAGAGCAGAGTAGGGAAATTGTTAGGGCCAGGAGCGTAAAGCCCACAGGCCTACCATATAAAAGCATGTGACCCTATCTAATAATCTATGGTCGATTCGTTTGTCTGCATTAACCGTGTGTGTGAGCGGACCAGTCCGTTTAGTTTCTTAATCTTTTTGGTTTTTTCAAAACGAGCTATAGGACTTTAACGAGCCGGGTTGTTGGCGATTTAAAACCGAACGAATTGGATTCAAGAAAACTTTAACCAAACGGCTTGCACATAGACTCTGGTTCAGCTTAGGTTGGTTTTGATTGGGTTAGTCCGATTTGGATCGGTTCTGTTAAAAGGTCCACCTTTTGGTGTCTAATTATATTAAGAAAATTAATTAGGTGTTTGTACTAGAAATCCGGACATGCCGGGTTATATCAGGGGTATGTTCATTGGTGGATATAAGAGATCTCCATCCATCCCAATAAAGATGTTCTAACCTTCACGAAAAAAACGAAACATCTTTTAACAATTGTGTTGTGTTCCAATGAAGATCATGCCTATCAAAAATTGTGGTCCTCTAAGCACCAAAGTGGCTATGCTAGTTATGATGCCCCTCTCATACAAACCGAACGCGTGGTCTCTTACTCTTAAGTCAACTTTAAAATTCCCATCTCTGTTTCTTCAATTGTGGTGGTGTGCCTAGTTACAAATCTGCTGCTCATTTTAGCTGTTTAATTACAAGACGTTTTTGACAGTTTATTTAGTATACGTTTTCGACTGTAGTGCCCTATACAATATCAATATTTGCTATATAGATCTAAAGAATGTTAGTTATGTACGTCAAGTGCGATTTAGGTGAAATGGATTGACAAGAATATATTATATTGGGAGAGACACGCGCGCAGAAAGATACAAAACAACAAAGTGTCGTCTCCGCTGAAAATTCAACCCCAACAAAATTATACTATTAGATTGGAAAGCTGGTGGGTCCCAAACTGCAACTCTAAAGTCATGAAAGACTTTGATAGGATTCTGTCCTTTTTGATGTGATTGTGAAGATATATCCTTCTCTGCTTTGTGTGGCTCTGATACATGTACCACCCTCTACCCTATCTCTATCCATTTCACACGAACGTAACGGATTCGATTCCTAAAGGTTAAATCACCAATAATCGTTCAGTGATGCAGTAAGAAAATACTGGTAAAACTAGACGGTACAAAGTTGATGGTATATATGCTTCTTTTTTTGGGACAAATATGGTATTATATGCTTGTACTAAGTTTTGTATTGTCAACTTTGAACCCGTCGTCATTATATGGTGGCAAGAATGTGGTAAAACGTTTTTTTTTTCTTTTCTTTTCTAACTGTACCATCTTATGCCATGTGTCGAAGCTGGAAGCAAAATCTTTGGACTAGCATCTTAAAACTCAAGATCATCTAAATGATCAAGTGCCTAAGTATAAAATATGTGAAGTTGGTCTGAGCATGACAAGCACTTGAGAAAATGAATATGTGAATGGAATAGAAGGAATTCGTTTTGGTCGATGCAGAATCAAGCCAGGCCCGCATGGTACTGTCTGTCCCGCTCGCTTTTTGCCTTCACGAAAAAGGTCCATATGAAAGGTCCAAATGAAATGATTGCTGTACATTTGTGGTGGATTATTTATTACTCAATGATTTACGGTTCGTGTTCGTGAAATAACAATGTAGGTATAGTGTCGAATATATGTAATAATACGGTAAAGGAAGAGAGAAATCTATAAAGGAGCTTTTAGGGTTCAAGGGAAGGGAATAAAGGGAGATTTAACAATAAGGAAGTGTCATTTTCTGTGTGGAGGAAAAAGAAAGAATATAGTGTGGGGATTGTGTGATGCGTCACTCTCTCAAATCTAAATCCATTGCTTCAAAAATCAAAACTACTCAAGAATATTATTTACCAAGTTGGTGTGGTGGTCTCTACAAACGTCCTCTTTTACCATCTCATGTTCTAATTTATATTCCTTGAAACAGAAACAAGAAAACAAAAATATTCCTTTAGATATTAAAGAGCTTGACACTTTTCGGACATCCATCCGCTAGACTCTTAAGTCTCGCCAGTAAGCTAAATAACAGAATTTGATACTTATTTTAGACCTCCTATTTAAATGACCACGAGTAGGCCTAACCACGAGAGGCATTCATACATGTTTTGAAATATGTATTTTTTTAGTATTTACCACCTTTGTTATTCAACTAATTTGAACTTTTGTTCTTTTCTCTTGCAATACGACGGTGGAAAAGACCAGACAATCGTTTCTTAGACAACTCAGGACACTTTTCTAACTAAAACAATTGAACGTTGAGGACATATTGCTCTGTTCCATATATGTTCTAACTATTTTACAACTATATATTAGTTCGCTTTTGTATTTTATTCATCTTTATTCCACCTTTTCAAGAAAAGATCGTACCCTCTTATTTTACTTGAATACAATAATGTTGGTTGCCGTCGTTTCCTTAAAATCACTGTTTCATTGACTCTGATCAGTCTTCATTCTTCAAGCATTAGTAAAAGTGCTTAAAAAGGTCATAAAGCATATTCAAAGGACCAAAATCCACTCGATCGTGTCCACCTGTCGATGCCACTCTGTCAATACCACGTTAGCATGATGGCCACGTGGATTCCGTTTTGTTTTGCGCACACCACGAGCTTCACACGCCTTCGAGGCACGACGTCCGTCAGAATACAAACGGCCGTCCGCTTCTACCTGCCTATCTCTGGAGAGTAACTTCTCACGGCGTTGGAAAACGTGGAGCGTATGGTCCCAGTCGAGTGTGAAAGCGGACCCCACACGAGACAAGCTTATAACTAGACAGAGATATGAGTGTGGCAGACCTCTAACGACACAAGCGACTCACACGCATGGAAAAATATGGTAAGCAGCCATTTACAACCTCCCAATGTGTTTTTAGAGATTCACCTTCCTTAATTTAGTTTTCTTTTTCGTAGCCATATACTTTTGAATTTGGTTAGATCCAAAATCATTCAAAGATTTACCCTGCTGTCTGACTAACAAAAAAATAGTTTTATTAACTAACAAATTATACAGTAATAGTCAAATAATAAGACATATTCTCTAGATTTTAGTCTAAAGATCTAAATAGATATTTTTACTCAAATAATATAGTAAGATTTGAAAAGAAAAAATAATAGAATAAACCAAAATATATCTGTAATAAAAGACTTATTTAATCCTACTTAACTAAAATTATTATTCAATTATTAATTGATTGACAAAGATTTTCACATGGGTATGCGTGAAGCCTGAAGAGTGACACGTGGATAAACTAACGTATAGGAGGAAGGGGGCAAAGCTGTAATTTCGGAGAGCATTACTACATTTCCCTTTTTGCCAGTCGTTCCATGTCTCTGTCCTTTGGTTATATAAACAAAGACAGAAGCAACTTTGTCTGGTACCTCAGAAAAGGAAGAAGAAGAAATGGACGCGGAGAAGGCTAGTAATGATAACAATGGGCAGCATCTCGAGCACGAGCGTTGTCCGGTGGAGGAAGTGGCTCTCGTCGTCCCCGAGACCGACGACCCAACTTTACCGGTCATGACATTCAGGGCTTGGTTCTTGGGTCTGGCCTCTTGCGTCCTCCTCATCTTTCTCAACACTTTCTTCACATACCGCACGCAGCCACTCACCATCTCAGCCATTCTTATGCAAATCGCTGTCTTGCCCATCGGCAAGTTCATGGCTCGGACTCTCCCCACCACTTCCCACAAGCTTATGGGATGGGAGTTCAGCCTCAATCCTGGACCTTTCAACATCAAGGAGCACGTCATTATCACCATCTTCGCCAATTGTGGTGTTGCTTACGGTGGCGGTGACGCTTACTCCATTGGAGCCATCACTGTCATGAAGGCTTACTATAAACAGAGCCTTAGCTTCATCTGTGGTCTCTTCATCGTCTTGACCACTCAGGTACCTTTCTCTCTCTCTCTCTCTCTCTTGAGATTTAACAATTCGTAAAAAAGTTTGTAAATTGACAAATGGAGTTTGTAGATTTTGGGTTACGGATGGGCTGGGATTTTGAGAAGGTATCTTGTTGATCCTGTTGACATGTGGTGGCCATCTAATCTTGCTCAAGTTTCCCTCTTTAGGTATTTTAATAAAATCCTCGATTGAAACGCTTATTTTATTGTTAATATCCGCAAACGTGAAAGCTAATTGCTTTTTTTTTTTTGTTCTCTTTTGTTCAGAGCGTTACACGAGAAGGAACACAAGTCGAAAGGCTTGACGAGGATGCAGTTCTTTTTAGCGGCTCTTGCTGTTAGCTTTCTTTACTATGCACTTCCAGGGTATCTATTCCCAATCTTGACTTTCTTCTCATGGGTGTGTTGGGCTTGGCCAAAAAGCATCACGGCTCAACAAGTCGGCTCTGGATACCATGGCCTTGGAGTTGGAGCCTTTACTCTAGACTGGGCTGGTATCTCTGCTTACCATGGAAGTCCCTTGGTGGCTCCTTGGTCGTCTATCCTTAACGTTGGTGTTGGTTTCATCATGTTCATTTACATCATCGTCCCTGTTTGTTACTGGAAGTTCAACACTTTCGACGCCAGAAAGTTTCCAATTTTCTCCAACCAGCTATTCACTTCCGGCGGTCAGAAGTATGACACAACCAAGATCTTGACTCCGCAGTTTGATTTGGATATTAATGCCTACAACAGCTATGGGAAGCTTTACCTCAGCCCTCTGTTCGCGCTCTCCATCGGATCTGGTTTTGCGAGATTCACTGCAACACTAACTCATGTGGCATTGTTCAACGGCAGGTTTGTTTTGTCTTCCAGTTTTGTTTGAGTGGAGTAGCTAGGATACTGTGAAAAGAGAATGGGAATCACTTTGTTGTGTGTACGCAGGGACATATGGAAGCAGACTTGGTCTGCAGTGAAGACCGCGAAGCTGGACATCCATGGGAAATTGATGCAAAAGTACAAACAAGTGCCTGAGTGGTGGTTCTATATATTGCTGGTAGGAAGTGTAGCCATGTCTCTCCTCATGTCTTTTGTGTGGAAGGAGTCAGTGCAGCTTCCATGGTGGGGTATGCTCTTTGCTTTTGCAATGGCCTTTATTGTCACTCTCCCTATCGGTGTCATTCAAGCAACTACAAATCAGGTTAGCTACTAGTTTTGCATAAGATACGGCCTCCAAATTACACACAACATGCTCATACTTTGTCTATTTTTCTAAAAATGCAGCAACCGGGATATGATATAATAGGGCAGTTCATTATCGGTTATATCATGCCTGGAAAACCCATTGCAAACCTGATTTTCAAGATTTACGGACGAATCAGCACAGTCCACGCTCTCTCATTCTTGGCAGACCTTAAGCTTGGCCATTACATGAAAATCCCACCGCGCTGCATGTACACTGCGCAGCTGGTGGGCACTGTGGTAGCTGGTGTGGTGAACCTTGGAGTGGCCTGGTGGATGCTTGAGAGCATTCAAGACATATGCGACATTGAAGGAGAGCACCCTAATAGTCCCTGGACTTGCCCCAAGTACAGAGTGACGTTCGATGCTTCAGTTATTTGGGGGTTGATAGGACCAAGACGGCTGTTTGGACCAGGAGGCATGTACCGCAACCTTGTTTGGCTTTTCCTCATCGGAGCTGTCCTGCCTGTTCCCGTGTGGGCGATGAGCAAGATCTTCCCGAACAAGAAGTGGATCCCTCTCATCAACATTCCTGTTATCTCCTACGGTTTTGCAGGGATGCCTCCAGCCACTCCAACCAACATCGCTAGCTGGTTGGTCACCGGAACCATCTTCAACTACTTTGTGTTCAATTACCATAAGAGATGGTGGCAGAAGTACAACTACGTACTCTCTGCAGCGCTTGATGCAGGGACCGCGTTCATGGGAGTGCTCTTGTTCTTCGCCCTGCAGAATGCTGGACACGACCTCAATTGGTGGGGAACTGAAGTAGACCACTGCCCTCTTGCCTCCTGTCCCACGGCTCCTGGAATCAGAGCCAAAGGCTGTCCCGTTTTCTAAATTCACGAACTTGATTATTAGATTCAAACATATAAAAACAACATGTTTTGCACTTTCAATTATTGCTTCTTTCTGTACAGCCTTTTCTACTGCTAGATAGTGGCCTTCAGATTGCAATAAACTCTGCTTTCTAGATTTGAAAATTGAGATAATGAGTACGAATTTGGAGAAGGGCTTTACGTTGATGCTTGCTCATTAAGACATCTGTCATCTTTTACTTTTCACCGATATATTCGTGATCTGCAGATGCTTTGTTACACAAGTTGCAGAAGGATATGATCACCTGTCACAGTCTCACATGACTTTGCTAGATTTGAAAGCCAAACAATAATTTAAGACTGGCAGGTGTGACAACGTTTGTGAAAACTTGAAAGCGACAAAACAAAACCAAAAAAAAAAAGAGAGATTTGCCGGTTTTACAAGTGAAGTTGTAGTGAAGTTGTTCCTGCATTCTTCTTTTCTAAATTATGCTAAAAAGAAAAAAGAAAAAAAAGGGAAAACAGATGATGAAGTCTTCAAATCAAAAGATTACACTGACACTGACTGAATACTGCATCTTCATTCTGTTGGTAAACCTTATTGACAACTTTAAAGACAAACAAAATTCGCGCGTATTGAGGGAATACTTTGCCTGCAATTACTCTTCTTCGCATGTATCCTCCTTCCTATAGCATCCTCGCCCATTCTCCATGAGTTAACTTTTTCAAAAGACCGAATTAGATACGAGCATGTCGAGTTCTCACATGCTACCACATTTGGAACTGGCATCATCTTCTCACCTCTGCAGAGACTTGTAGAGCACCACAGTTACATACTTCGCTAGAAAGCGGTGAGTGGAACCAAGGGCCACCACGGAAGGACCGCTTTTACCCTTCTGCATGTAAAGATGGTTGAGAATGACATGCTGAGGTCTCGGCAACGGAGATGGAATGTCAGGGTTGGCTGGCGGCAAGTTCAGCAGTGTCATCTGAAGGTGAGGTGGAACCACAGGCGGTTCTTTCGAGTAGTCCTCAGCTCCCAGAAGCAAGTTGCTGTAACTAGCCTCTGGAGATTGCGGAGGCTCAAACCCAGATATGCTTTGAATGTCTTCAGGAACATAGTCCTGCATACACCAAAGCATCTCTGAGTGTTCTCAGACACAAATTGACAAAAAAAAGGAACTTTATATCAACATAGATCGCTTTTGCATTCCCTACAACCACCTCAACAGTATCTCCCTCATTAAACGTTTCATTTCTCCACCTATAACTGATTTGAGAGCTGATTAGGGAAGGAGAGTGAATGTTACCTGGAGGTCCAAAATGTTGAAAGTGTTTCCAGCATCATCACGAGCTAAGGGAAGCTCAGGGGCATGCCTCCACTGTCCATCCACAATGAACCTGTACTCATACACTCCCGAAGGCAGCACTTTCATTATCGTAAAGTCTTTCCCAGATCTCTGAAGCCGGCTTCTGATCAAACACCCAAAAACAACAACAACAATGAGAGATTCGAAGAGATTAAAAAAGGTAAACAATTTAAACAACACTTAAGCTAAAAAAACCTTGTCTTCCAATTATCCCATGATCCCTCCACAGCGATTTCCTTTCCACCATGACACCACGTGATCATCGTGGGGATACCTTGCTCGTTACAAGCTTCTTCATACAAGGAAGAAGGAGTTTGCATCCAAGATGGGTTCGGGATGTGAATTTCATCAGGTCTTTGAAGCGGAAGCACCGGAACCTTAAAAAAGACACAAACTTTAGCCTTTTTTTTTTGCAGATCTTTATTCCCACGACCGATAGCCAAAAGTGAATCTGAAACAAAAACCTGAGGAGCGAACATGAGAGGAGATTGAGTAGCTCGAGGGCTGTGAGGAGGAGATTGACCCATGAGTTCAGGTGGAGCGGTGTGGTGGTGGTGGTTACCGTCGGAAGCAGCAGTCATGGCTTCACGAGAGCAAATCTCAGCGTCGTCGTCTTCAACGGCAGATGCGTTGTTGTTACTATTCGCTTCTTCTCTCGCGTTCACGTTACCCATATCACACACACACACACAAAATAGAGAGGGATACGGCCAAAGGGGTAAGGTAATCTAATCTAATTATAAAAAAAAAAAAAAGAAAGAGAATTTACAATCTCTCTCTCTCTCTCACCGGATCTCACCACAAATTCATGAGTTTTACGGACACACTTGATTGCTAAAGACAGGACCCGGGTTTAAAGATTCGTGCTTTTTCGTAGGAATTGTTTTTGATCAAATGGAAGTAGGGACGGAGAAATTGAGGGGAAATTTATAAAGCTTCTTCCTGAGAGATCAGAAACTACAAATTAATAAGAGATATTAAAAAAAAAAAAAAAAAAGTAGGAAAGAGAAAGAAAAAGGCACAATCTTTGATTGAACTCAAGACTCTTACACACAAATATCAAATCGAACAACCCTTTTGTTATTTTTCTTTGTTGTTGTTGTTTGTGTCATTCATCGATTGTTCCCATACACACCCCTCTCTCCATCTTCCGCCACTTATTACTACTCTTTCTCTATTTTACTTTCTTGTTTTGGTTTTGTTTATTGCATTTATCTCCCTATAATTTGATTTGGTTGCTAATTACCCCAACATATTTGGTCTCAGTCATATCAGTAGTAGTTAGGTATATCAATAGTCCATGTCAGATGAGCATATGGTAAAACTACCAACTATTTTATGTCTCCAGTTCACTAACTCACTCGTTGTTAACTTGTTATGTTATGTGTCCAAGGGGAAAACGAGATGTAAACTTTGAACCACTTTCACAACTTTAGTTTCGTTTGGCAAAGAGGCAACCTTATTACCTTCGATTGATATATATAGCCAGCAAGCAAGACATCGAATTTCTATCCATTTTGGTTGATATATGCTTTTGCACCACTCAAGTAGTTCTCATCGATGATCGAAAATTAAAGCAGAGTGAGTCTAGCGTAGTGTGTTTCAGGTACGGAGAGTGGGATTGTGATCGAAGAATCAAACGATGGAAATGATTTATTCAAACCTGATGTGGAAGTGGGACAGGTTTGAATAAATACTTTCATTCTTGGAACACAATCCACACTTGTAGAGGATGAAGGAGAGTGGAATCTGGGTGAGTCATTGAAAGAAAATGGCTGTGAGGTTATCTATCGACCATGGTGAATTGATCAGGGAGAGGACCTTGCTGTATAGCCAACTGTTGTACCAATGAGAGCGGGCTTTGGACTTGGGAGATCGACAGAGCAGAGATAGATAGCATTTTCTTCCTGAGCAGCCCTGAGAGAAGTTGATGCTAGAGATCCAAGAACTGAGATCTGTGTCAATGACCTGCCAGAAAAATTGATTCTTGGGGTATCTTATTAGTCTTGATGAATGTATTATAGTATATAGTAACTCTCTCTCTTTCTTTCGAAATGTCAACTGTGTCCAAGTGGTCATCAACTAACTTAAAGAGACGACTAGTTTACGCCAACGAGATGGTTGATCCCTTCTCAGGTCTCAGCAGCCAACAACAGCTCGAGATCGTGGTGAAATTGAAAAACTTGTTGGGAACTTGGAACAAGTCCTACTCTGAAGCTTCTTTTTACACGTAAACGAGAGAAACAAAAATAAAAAGAGTAAAGCTTTCTGGGTTCCATCTTCTCCTCTTCTCTAAAAAGTCAAACTTGCTCATCATTTCCCTCTTCTTACCCACGATATGCCATTCATTTGATGTCAGCCATTTCTTCTTTGGATCGGCAAATTTGTGTTCGATTCTTGAATTGTCTTCTCAATGACTGTTTTAGAGGGTTTCTGTTGATATTCAAAGGAATTAACCATTTTTTCTGTATTTGTGGTAGGCATGGAAATAGTGAGTTGTGGGAGAGATGATGATGCAGTGTTTGGATGGATTAAAGCACTACACCACACTTCTGTTGACTTGCTGTGATGCTGATTTTCATCAGCAGTCCAGGGGTCTTCCGAACCCCAAGGATCTGGCTAGAGGCACTGTTTGTATGTATACTTCTCCTACACTTTTACCTGTAACTGCGTTTGAGTCTCGCAACGCGTTTGAGTCTCGCAACTCAAGTCATTCATGTACCAATTGCAGTTACTGTGAATGAGATTGAAGCTCTTTACGAAATGTTCAGGAGCATCAGCAAAGACGGGCTTATCGACAAGGTATGCCAGAAACCATCGTCATTATAGTTACTGTCTTCGTGCTATACATTTAATAGGATCCTTTCAAATTTTGCAGGAACAATTTCAATTGGTATTGTTTAAGACGAACACGAAGAAGAGTATTTTTGCTGATAGGGTAAAAACACTTTTAACGCCCCTCATCTAGGCTTCCTTGCTGTGAACTCATATTCAAGATTTGCAGGTGTTTGACTTGTTTGATACCAAGCAAACTGGAATCCTGGATTTTGAAGCCTTTGCACGTGCTATTTCGGTTTTTCACCCCAAGGCTCGAATGGAGGATAAGACTGAGTGTAAGTCGTAGAAGAGATTTAGCAGTTTCCTTAATATCCAACATTGTAACGCTCTCATATATACGATCTTTTTTGCCTCTGCAGTTGCTTTCAAGCTGTATGATCTGAAGCAGCAAGGGTATATAGGGAGACAAGAGGTATATATATAGTTGGCATTGTTCTTAGGGAAGTGTCTGTGTTTTCGTTTCTCTTATCCTCTTTTGATGTGAAGTTGAAGCAAATGATGGTGGCGACTCTAGCTGAATCTGGCATGAACCTTTCTGATGGCGTGATAGAGAGCATCATAGATAAGGTTGGCTTGATTAAAATGATCTTTCTTGACATTGACTAGGCTTCTCATCGTTATTCTTTGACATGATATATGTATAAAAAACTGAGTGTAGACATTTGAAGAAGCTGATAGTAAAATGGACGGGAAGATTGATAAGGAAGAGTGGCAGTGTCTTGTTTTTCGCCATCCTTCTCTCTTACAGAACATGAGCCTTCAACATCTCAAGTAAGCCATGTTTCTCTCGACCTTCATCTATTTGTTATCTTCTTCGGATGGGCCTTACAAGTTTTATGTGTGTTGTGTTTGTGCAGAGACATAACAAAGACGTTTCCGAATTTTGTGTTTTACACTATAGTGTCCGACAACCCGTCTGACAACCCATCACTCTGAATGACCAGGGATGGATTTTGGTTTTTGATTTGTGCAAGTTGGTTCTTTTTTTAACTTGACAAAAGGGATTATGTATGGTGTACTGCTACTATGTTTAAAACTTGTTTCTTACTTTACGTTCACTCCAATTCTAATTGTACCTGAAAACTTTTCCGGCCTGATTTATTTTAAAGCAATTTGCAAATTCACAAACCTTAAACAAACTTTTACAAACAATATCAAAAAGAAATTTGAACTGAACCGGTTACCTTTTTATGTTTGTGTCAATAGTTTCTGAGATTTTTCCATCATTGCCCTGTGAGGCTGTGACTCTATGGGTCTTGGTTTGATTCCGGTATGCACTTGGTTAAGCCGAATTTGGGTCGAAGTAAAGGTGGGCTGCGGTTGGAAGAGGAAAAGCAGGTTGAAATGGGCTTCAAAAGAAAGGCCCAATACAAGATACACATACCAATCTGTGTTGACTGGTGCTAGTGTTTGGGATCAAGAGACAAGAGGCACAGGACTAAGAACAGTTGTACTTATAGTCTTCAGTAGAATGAATGGAGTTCCTGAGAGAATGATAAGTTGTATTGCGAAGTTGAGACAAAATTTGAGCAGAAATCTTTGGCAGAAGCATTGCTCTAAGTGCATATGAATCGACATTGAAACTAATGAACACATTTGATCTCACAGTCAAGCAGAATGCAACATGAATCCTCAGAAATAAGCAGCCTAGTTTGTTTAATTAAAATGTGACAGGTAAAATTCTTTTGTTGTATACGACAATACCATTTTCTTGTAAGATATACAAATAATTGTTTCTTTCTTTTGGTTCTGAAGTTGGAGTTCTGTCTTGGTCGTTGGAATGATTGACTCTAAAACAATAAAAAAAAACAAAGGAAAAAAGGACTGTAGAGTTGGACTGTGGTTGGACTTCGGCTTCCAGCTCGAATGAATGATTATATAATCTTTCACTTTTTTTTTTTATTTCTCCAACTGCTTCCTCTTTCTCACGGATCTCTTTCCCTCTGCGTAAAGACAAAGATTCATCCCACTCACCGTCACTGACTTCTCCTTCTCCTTCTCCTTTCTCCCGCAGATCTACACCAAATGTTCCTTTTCCGTTTCTAGGTCTTTTTGCTGAGTAAACAACCCACAAAGCTCAATTCTTTCTTCTTCAGCGTAGCTCAGAATGTTGTAGCTGACATTGTATAGATCTCCTTTTTCTCTAAAGTCTCCGACTTTGTAACCAAAAGATATGGAAAACAACAACCTTGGCCTTCGCTTTCGCAAGATTCCTCGGCAGCCTGTTTCTCTCCCAAAGCTCGAGCCTTTGGTATGTCACTCTCTTCCCCCTCCAGCTTAATTGCGTTTCTCTTTTGATTTTTTTTTTTCGTCACCTCTTGATGTTGTTTCTCTCCTTTTGGTCACAGCTTGATGAAAATTTGGAGCAGTGGCCGCATTTGAACCAATTGGTTCAGTGCTACGGAACGGAATGGGTTAAAGATGTTAATAAATATGGACACTATGAGAATACTCGACCTGATACTTTCCAGAGTCAGATTTTTGAAGGACCTGACACAGATACTGAGACTGGTAGGAGTGTTGCATGCCCTTTTTGTTAAATTCTTTTGTTTTTGTGTGTGCTGAAAATCAACTCTCGCTGCTTTCTTCAGAATTCCGTCTTGCTAGTGCTAGGAGTGCTACATTGGAAGATGATGTAGCCAGCATTTCTGGGAGGCCGTTCTCTGATTCTGGATCCCCCAAGGTTTTCATATTTTTCTCTGTATAGCTTTTCTCTATTGCTCATTGTTTTGTTCTTAGTTTCAGTGGCATGACTTTTTGTTTTTGTTTTGCAGCATTTTGGGCAACCTCCACTTCCTGCTTATGAACCAGCTTTTGACTGGGAAAATGAAAGATCTATGATATTTGGTCAGAGAACTCCAGAATCTCCTGCAGCAAGCTATTCCAGGTTTTTTTTTAACATGTCACTATGCTTTACCTGAGCCTGTCTTATAATAATCTTTTTTCTGATTTATTCTTCTGTTTCCCTTCACAGTGGATTGAAGATCTCTGTCAGAGTTTTGTCTCTAGCTTTTCAATCTGGCTTAGTTGGTGAGTACTCTGACTAACTGTTGAGAAATGTTCCCTGTAATTTTAGTTATTAAAACCTCTTATAGTTCCTAAATTTATACGTCCGTCTCTTGCAACCCTGCAGAACCTTTTTTTGGCTCGATTTCATTGTACAATCAAGAGAGGAAGGAGAAACTCTCTGAGGATTTTTATTTTCATATTTTGCCAACGGAAATGCAGGATGTAAGTCACTGAACTGAGTGAAATGTCCCCTTTTCGTCTTTTCCTTCTCATGGTTATGTAAAGTTGGTTTGAATTTTTTTCTCATTCAATTTTTGTGAACGTGTCCCCCCCTTGTACATTGTCTTGCAGGCTAAACTTTCGTCTGAAAATCGTGGAGTGTTTTATCTAGATGCTCCATCAGCATCAGTTTGCTTGCTGATCCAACTAGAAAAAACCGCAACAGAGGAGGGAGGCGTTACTACATCTGTCTATTCCCGTAAAGAACCTGTAATTGCCTTACTCCTGGAATTGCCCTTAATGTCTCTTGCTCATGTCAATGCCTAGGTCTCCTGTTTGTAGTAACTCCGTTCTTTGGCCATTTGTGAATCAGGTGCACTTAACTGAAAGAGAAAAGCAAAAGTTGCAGGTCTGGTCCCGTATTATGCCTTACCGAGAGTCTTTTGCATGGGCAGTTGTTCCGCTTTTTGATAATAATATCACCACAAACAATGGTGAATCTGCTTCCCCTAGCAGTCCTCTTGCTCCCAGTATGACTGCGTCAAGTTCCCATGATGGTGTTTTTGAACCCATGGCAAAGATCACATCAGATGGAAAGCAAGGTTCTTCAGGTGGAAGTTCTGTCGTAGTTGAAATATCTAACTTAAACAAAGTTAAGGAGAACTACTCTGAGGAGTCGATTCAGGTAGGATGTTTAATTTTCACAACCAACGCAGTTTTTTTAAGGCATAGTTTTATCATGTTCTCTATGATTGTATTTACATTGCTTTGAACTAGATATGGTGTAAAGTAGTTTTCATGTTAGTTTCCTAAATTTCGTTTAATCTGATCATCCCAGTACGTCTGTTACTTGCTAGGTGTATCCTTTGATGTTTGTGTTTCCTGAACTGGACATGTATGTAAGCAATTAGAGTTGTATACACAATCGATTGATTGCAGCTTTTCTATTTTAATAGACATTTTTTTTTTCTATATGAACGATTCAATTCTGGTAGCATTTGCCAATCAAGACGTGGTGCCTTAATTCATGAGTTTTGAGGAAGTGAAGTCCTGCATTTCGTTTCTTCTTTTTGAAGTGTAGCTAATGACTGAGTTTATTTATTAAAGACATCACAAGAAAATAAGATTTCTGAGATTTCTCTTCCTACACTCACATTATGGTTTCAGATCCGAATATAACTGGCATGCTTTTTATGGATATAACATCAGACTGCATATTGCTGCTTTCATTTGGGGGATTAACATATCTAAAATTCTTATTAACCGTCTTAAACATTTGGACATACTGTATTTCCTAATATACTATTGTCTAATAATTTGTTCTTTGGTTTTCACAGGACCCTAAACGGAAAGTTCATAAACCTGTTAAAGGGGTTCTAAGACTGGAAATTGAGAAACATCGGAATGGACATGGAGACGTTGAAGATCTATCTGAGAGTGGAAGTATCATAAATGAATCTCTTGATCTGACTGACCGCCTTGGTGACCTGACACTTATGAAGTCCCCCAGTTCTGGTGGACCCCATAGTAGCGGTTCCAAGTGGAATACAGAGGACGCAAAGGATGTTTCAAAAAACCTAACGAGCTCAAGTGGGAGTCCTGACAATTGTTATTATGTAAGCATACCAGATTTTATCATGCTTTCTACTCATTCCTTGATCCACTGCAAAATGGTGTTGTTGTTCTTCTTTAGCTTCCATCTATTTTCATAAACCTGTTTTTTCCTCCTGATAGTCAATTTCTGACATGATTCTACTTTGGAGCTAGTTACATCCTGTTTGGGTTTTCTAACTATATGTTTATTATCTAACCCATTAATTAAGGGATCTCTTCATATAAGATTTCGGTTTAAAGAGGATAGAAGTAATACAGAGATCATTCTGTTTTCTAACTCTAGTTATGAAGCTGGAAAACTGTTGTCTTTAGTCCATCGCATAATTTACCCACAACTTGATCTGATTATCCATCTTCTGATTCCAGGCTTTTGATTTCTGCTCTACGACAAGAAATGAGCCTTTTCTGCATCTCTTCCATTGCCTTTATGTGTATCCTGTTGCTGTTACTTTAAGTCGGAAGAGGAATCCCTTTATCCGAGTGGAATTGAGAAAGGATGATGCAGATGTCCGAAAACAACCACTCGAGGTAATAATTGTGATTATCACCAGTCCTGGAAATGCTCAGGCCTATTTCTAGAGTCTTTATTTGTTTCTTACTTTTGATATCGCTAGGCAATATATCCAAGAGAGCCTGGTGTGTCACTCCAGAAGTGGGCTCACACACAAGTTGCTGTTGGAGCTAGAGCTGCTAGTTACCATGATGAAATTAAAGTGTCTCTTCCTGCCACATGGACGCCATCACATCATCTGCTATTCACTTTTTTCCATGTTGATCTCCAGACAAAGCTTGAAGCTCCAAGACCAGTAAGATTTACGTAGAGTTCTGTGTTTGTTTCTCTTTGATGAATCTGGTCTGTAGTTAGTGATCATCTCTCTTTTTTTTTCAGGTAGTTGTTGGATATGCATCACTTCCATTATCTACCTATATCCAGTAAGTATATGATATTGGTCTACCATATGGTCACTAGAATGTTTTATGTGCTGTTGAAAGAAGGCTTATCTTTTAAATTTCCTTATAACGAATTTTAGTGGACGCTGTTTTCATCATCGTGCGTAAAATTGCTAGTATACAAACAAAAATGAAAATGGAACATGCAGTATATCATTGATGTCAAAGTTATCCGGACAACTGGATTAGGCTATTTGCGCTTTCAGTAATAACAAGCTGGGAGAAGTGTATGCCTTGGTTTAGTCAAATTTTTCTTGTTGCTGACAGTTTCATTGATTATTAATGCAGCTCACGGTCTGATATTTCTTTACCAGTTATGAGAGAGCTGGTTCCCCATTATCTTCAGGAAACCACGAAGGTATGCTGTCCTAATATGCAAGCATCAGTGATATAGGTTTTTTTGTTTTTTTCCGTGCTTAGCTACAAATTATGGGTCAAATCCACATGAATGTTTGAAACTCAAAAGTTGGGAAAGGACTGTATGAAAATTGTTCATAGATGAAAGAAAGATAGAGAACAAAACGGTTAGACTGTTAAGAAGGGTCTATAGCTGTTGATTAATTCAGGACGTAATCACCTTTTGCACAACAAACTTTTAGATATCAATAAAGGTATACTCTGCCAGCACAATGTGTGTAACTTGGTCTAGTTTATTGAAAGTGGTCGGTAAACCTGTTAATCAGCTTTAGTTCGTAACCTTGGTATAACTAGTGAGATAATTCTTGTTTAGGTGTTATTTTTTTACACTAAGAATCTGTAATATAATTCTTATATATTGATCAACACAACACTATTTCGGACATAATGTTGACGATGATACTGTGTCTGACAATCACAGGAGAGGTTGGATTATTTGGAAGATGGCAAGAATATTTTTAAGTTGCGACTGAGACTTTGTTCATCGCTTTATCCCACCAATGAACGTGTCAGGGATTTCTGTCTAGAGTATGATAGACATACCCTCAGAACAAGCCCTCCCTGGGGTTCAGAACTGTTGCAGGTAGTCACATAAACTCTGTCTCGTTTGATTTAATTTCTCCACTGGTATTATAACATGCTCTTTATCTTTTTCTCAAGGCAATTAACAGTTTGAAGCACGTTGACTCCACCGCCCTGCTTCAGTTTCTTTACCCAATTCTCAACATGCTCCTTCATCTTATTGGAAATGGTGGAGAAACTCTTCAGGTTTGTCAACTAAAATCTTCGGGTTCCTAGCATAAATTTTTGATATGAGCACCGGTAGATCGTATTTCCGTGACTGTTTCTTACATTATTTACCACTCAATATTCACCATCCTGTGCTTGCTTTAGGTCGCAGCATTCAGAGCCATGGTGGATATTTTAACTCGGTATGCAATTTCCTTTATTTAGCTCAACTGGGTTTAATCTAGTAAATTTGTAAAAGGACTTGTCTAGTTGAATCATAGAACTAGTTACCAATAAAAATTTAAAACCCAAAGGATCAGGGAAACTAGTATTAGAACATTTGTATTAAACCGGTTTAGGTTTAGGTATATAAATAACGAACGCTATGTCACGATGTCATTGCTTGCTTGAATTTTAGATGGTCAACTTTCACTAGAGTTGCAAATAATGTGTATGAGTAGTCACAAGACACAGTAAATGTACATTAAGCATGCTTGATCTTTTTAGTGTACCCTCATCGATTATCAAGCATTAAATGCTCAGTTTGATGTTATGTTTTCTGTAACCATTTTTCTCAATTTGTAAGCTGGTGTATAAAAACATAAGTCAATAACGTCGTTGTTCTTACTAGATCTTTCAATATGGTTTAATAGGGTGCAGCAGGTGTCGTTTGATGATGCTGATCGAAATCGTTTTCTGGTCACCTATGTTGATTATTCTTTTGATGATTTTGGAGGCAATCAACCACCGGTTTATCCTGGATTATCAACTGTGTGGGGAAGTTTAGCTAGAAGCAAGGTATAAAGTGCACACATTTTTATGAAATTAATAGCTTATATTTGTTCTAATGTGATGTACAGTTCCTTAGACTTATCACTCAGCCCAAAGTAAATAGAGCATATCTCCATGTTACATATTCGTGCAGCTATATGCTGTGGATTTTCTTGTTTTATTCATGTGTTAGTTGATAAAGACTATGACTGCCTGTACAGGCTAAAGGTTACCGGGTTGGACCTGTATATGACGATGTTTTATCAATGGCGTGGTTTTTCCTGGAGTTAATTGTTAAATCAATGGCATTGGAGCAGGCACGTCTATTTGATCATAATCTACCTTCAGGTATTACCTGGGTATCCAGTATCCATTTTTCAATATAATTTTCTTTGTTAAGCTGTCATGCAATGCGGGTCCAGGAATTGGCCTCTCTCCCACTAATAATGAAAGAACCGCATCCCTATATCCATAAATAATCTGATGACCTGTAATATGGTTGACTGTCTAGGACTTAAAAACCAAGGACTCAAATAACTTCTTTGTACTAAAATGACGCATTTTTATAAGAAAAATAAACGTAAAATTTACCCTTGGTTACAGATTGCTTGCTTTCTAAACCTGAATGCCACCTGAAGTGTCGCTATGGTGTAGTTATCCAACAATAGCCTCTACAAATTAGAAAATATATATTTTATGAGCAGTCGATACTTGAAATAAGTCCTTATAATGATCACATCTCATGCCGCAATGTAGTATGCTTATTTAGAGGTATTATTACTAAATTATGTTGTGGCCTCGGAGCAATCACTCGCAGGCTATCACTTGCCCTCCGTTGTGGCATTGACTAGTTTCAGTGTGTATCAGATATTATTAGGTCACCGAGTAACATGCTCATTTTTTCGATTCTTTATCGTAGGCGAGGATGTTCCACCCATGCAGCTCAAAGAAAGTGTTTTTCGATGTATTATGCAATTGTTTGATTGTCTCTTGACTGAAGTACATGAACGTTGTAAAAAGGGTTTAAGCTTGGCGAAACGTCTGAACAGCAGTTTGGCCTTCTTCTGTTATGATCTTCTATATATCATTGAGCCGTGCCAGGTCTATGAACTGGTAAGTTTTGTTCAGACTATCATACGTGGCTGCAACGGTTGCATTAGTACTAAACTGCATTTGAGTTTATCTAGAAGTCTCCTTATGGTTTTATTTTTGGTTGAATTCAAGCATGGGCATCGTTCCATGTATTAATTTCTCATAAGAGTTTTTGTTTTGATCTGATAAATGGTTTTTTTTTCTAGTTAAGGTTACTATCAGCGAATTAATCGATCATGTCCATGTCCTTCTCGCACTCAACAGGTATCGTTGTACATGGACAAGTTTTCTGGTGTTTGTCAGTCTGTCCTACACGAGTGCAAGCTCACGTTTTTGCAAATCATCTCCGATCATGATCTCTTTGTAGAAATGCCTGGCAGAGACCCATCAGACAGGTACCCTCCCCTAGAAAGTTCATCACATGTTGTGTTCAGCTTGGCATTTTCAAACATTTGCACTTTCTTGTTTGAAATCAAGTTTAAGTATTAGCACATTTGAGCACAGAAAACTTACAAAAATAGAATGTAAAGAGGCCACTTCTCCAGTAAGGACAGAAACTCTTGAAATGATGCATAAAGAGAAGCCTAAGCTGAACCTACAGTCGTTCATTTTATCTGTGTGCGCATCTTTACATGCTCTTGAGGGGAAAAGAAATTTCCTGAGCTAACTTTATTTGTATGTTCTAGGAACTATTTATCATCCATCTTAATACAGGAGTTATTTCTCTCCCTGGATCATGATGAGCTGCCTCTGCGGGCAAAGGTATTTTTGGTTCTAAGTGTTTGTACATATGAGACACTTATCATGTAGGAATTTTACACTGTTAATCGGATTCCTTTTTTTTTGCTATCCTTGCAGGGTGCAAGAATTTTAGTGATCCTCTTATGCAAGCATGAATTTGATGCTCGGTACCAGAAAGCCGAAGATAAGCTGTATATTGCACAACTATATTTTCCTTTTGTCGGGCAGGTATGTCACGGTGGCTTAAAAAGTAATCATGCATAAAATCTTTCATTTAGGTAGTCAACAAATGTTTCTTTAGTCCACTTCTGCTTTGAAATTTTTTCGCGATCAATGGTTGTTTTAAAGAAAACGTAGCCCAGAAGCTTTCACTCAGTTGCATTCCCCTCGATTATCGTCACAACCATCGGTTATTACCGGAATATATATAAGATATATCCTTAAAGGAATTCTATGGTGTGTGATTGATTGCTATGTCAATACAATCATAGAAGTCAGCTGATATATTCGCCTTTTATGTTTTGTTTTCTTCCTTTTGCAGATTTTAGATGAAATGCCTGTCTTCTATAACCTAAATGCTACTGAAAAGCGTGAGGTTTTAATTGGTGTGTTGCAAATTGTTCGAAATCTGGATGACACATCACTTGTCAAGGCATGGCAGCAGAGCATTGCTCGTACAAGATTGTATTTCAAACTCATGGAAGAGTGCCTCATACTTTTCGAGGTTCCTTTTCACAACCATGTCTTTAAACTTGGGAAAAGCCGTTACTCCTTTTTTATTTAAGTCACTGCTAAAAGAAGCCAAAGAAATTTGTTATCCATAAAAATATGGATACTGGTGGTTTATGGTGTCTAATAAAGTTATCTATCATGCTCTGAATTTTTGTCTTTCGTTGGAGAAAATTTGACTTCATCTAGTTGTGTGATGTGGTAGGATGATATGGGGACTGTTTACAGTCTATTAGCACTTAATTTTATCACCCACATATTTATATAGTTGTAATCCACATAATGTTTGACTCCTGTGGCGATTCGATAACTTGAATTATTAATAATTTCAGCACAAGAAAGCTGCTGATAGCATCCTGGGGGGCAACAATTCTCGTGGGCCTGTGAGTGAAGGAGCTGGATCACCAAAGTACTCCGAGCGACTTTCTCCTGCTATCAACAATTATCTGTCAGAGGCTTCCCGCCAAGAAGTCAGGGTGAGTTGCTGAATTTATCCTTTGTGTTCGTTCCTCTCATCTACTTTCTGGTAAAAACCTACCCGTTCACCTAGAATTCCATAGCATTCTTCCGGTAGACTTCTCAAACCAAGTTAGAAACTCCTCTGCTATTTTTGCTTATCTTAAGTTAAACCAAGGGTGGCTCAAATTTCTTCTGACATTTTTCTGCAGCTAGAGGGAACACCTGATAATGGGTACCTATGGCAGAGAGTTAATTCTCAGTTGGCCTCCCCTAGCCAACCGTATTCTCTAAGAGAAGCTTTAGCTCAAGCACAATCTTCGCGGATTGGAGCTTCAGCCCAGGCATTAAGAGAATCGCTGCACCCTATTTTGAGGCAAAAACTGGTATAATTTTCTGTTTTCTTCATGCCTTCTCCTTCATTTCACTTGTCCTTTTTACTGGCATAATCGTCAGTGAGCTATTCTACTAATATTCCCCTTACATTGACCAGGAACTTTGGGAAGAGAATGTAAGTGCCACTGTTAGCCTCCAGGTTCTGGAGATCACTGAAAAATTTTCATCAATGGCAGCCTCTCACAACATTGCTACGGACTATGGCAAATTGGACTGCATTACTACAATATTGACTAGTTTCTTCTCCCGAAACCAGTCATTAGCCTTCTGGAAAGCCTTCTTTCCAATTTTCAACAGAATCTTTGATCTTCATGGGGCCACACTGATGGCCAGGGAAAATGATCGCTTCTTAAAACAGATAGCCTTCCATCTTCTCCGGCTTGCTGTTTACCGAAATGACAGTGTCAGGAAAAGAGCCGTTATTGGTCTTCAAATACTAGTCAAGGTGAGACATCGAGCTTCATGTAAAGACTTCTATGTTTCTTGCTATCAGGCATGAGTTCAATTGCTTTTTTCTTGCAGAGTTCGCTATATTTTATGCAGACTGCTAGGCTGAGGGCTTTGCTGACCATTACACTGTCAGAACTCATGTCGGATGTCCAAGTAACTCATATGAAAACAGATAATACATTGGAAGAGAGTGGAGAGGCAAGGCGACTTCAACAGTCATTAAGCGAAATGGCTGATGAAGCTAAGAGTGTCACTCTGTTGAGGGAGTGTGGTCTTCCTGATGATACTCTGTTGGTAGTTCCCGAGAAATTTACAGAAAACCGCTGGTCTTGGGATGAAGTGAAACGTCTTTCTGACAGCCTTGTTCTTGCTCTTGATGCGAGCCTCGGGCACGCCCTTTTGGTATGGTTTATAATCAATTTCGCATTCTGTAAAGATATCCTTTCTCGTTTTAGTGATGGAAAAAATGTCTTCTGCTCGTCTTGTCACCTGTATTAGAGGACTTGATTGCTAAATTGGTCCTTGCCTTGTTATATGGTGGAAGCGTCATGTCTTTTACACTCAAAATCTTTCCCATCGGCACTCATTTAAGTATTTTTACCGTGTTCATGAAACTGATGGGTACATAAGGTACCACAGGATTCAGTTCCCTGTGTGTAATATGGAACTTATGGTGTGTCCGAGTATATCTGCATCTTGTGTCATGATCGTGTGGTCTCATTCCTAATAGAAAGATAATTTTATGCTTATAGAGAGTTGGTTCCTGTCCCTTTTTAAATTTCAACCAGTTTGCAAGGCATTCTGTATTTTTCCAACGTCAATTCTGTTATAATGTTATTACAGGGTTCTGTGATGGCTATGGATCGATATGCTGCAGCAGAGAGCTTCTACAAACTCGGAATGGCATTTGCTCCTGTTCCGGATCTTCACATAATGTGGTTGCTGCACCTATGTGATGCCCACCAGGAAATGCAGTCCTGGGCTGAAGCTGCACAGTGTGCTGTGGCGGTTGCAGGTGTGATTATGCAGGTACTAGTTTTTAAATCTATTATGTGTATGTGATATTTTTAGATGTGCAGTGGGTCATCTATGCAATCTGATTAGCTTAAAAGCACAAACAGTCTTCATTCAAGTCTTCATGTCCACTAAATACTACTTCTAGAACTTATGTGCATGCTCTGATTTTCGCCTTGTAGGCTTTGGTGGCTAGAAATGATGGTGTGTGGAGCAAGGATCATGTGTCTGCCTTGCGTAAAATATGCCCGATGGTAAGTGGCGAGTTTACGACAGAAGCATCTGCAGCTGAAGTAGAGGGTTATGGTGCTTCAAAGCTAACAGTAGACTCTGCCGTCAAGTATCTACAGCTTGCTAATAAGCTTTTCTCTCAAGCTGAGCTCTTCCATTTTTGTGCAAGCATATTGGAACTTGTAATTCCAGTTTACAAGAGTAGAAAGGCTTATGGGCAGTTGGCTAAGTGTCACACGCTACTTACTAACATATACGAGTCTATTCTTGACCAAGAATCAAACCCGATCCCATTTATTGATGCTACGTATTACCGGGTGGGATTTTACGGGGAGAAGTTTGGGAAGTTGGACAGAAAAGAATATGTGTACCGTGAACCACGAGATGTGCGGCTAGGGGATATAATGGAAAAGCTGAGCCATATATACGAATCAAGGATGGACAGCAACCATATTCTGCACATTATTCCTGATTCGAGACAAGTGAAGGCGGAAGAATTGCAGGCAGGAGTGTGCTACCTGCAGATTACTGCTGTTGATGCAGTCATGGAAGATGAGGATCTTGGGAGCAGAAGAGAGAGGATATTTTCTCTTTCAACTGGAAGTGTTCGAGCACGAGTGTTTGACCGGTTCTTGTTTGATACACCGTTTACAAAAAACGGTAAGACACAAGGTGGATTAGAAGATCAATGGAAGAGACGAACAGTGCTACAGACGGAGGGCTCATTCCCCGCGCTTGTAAATAGGCTGTTGGTTACCAAATCTGAGTCCCTTGAATTCTCGCCAGTGGAGAATGCAATCGGAATGATTGAAACCCGAACAACCGCTCTGAGAAACGAGCTAGAGGAGCCTCGTAGCTCGGACGGGGATCACCTACCACGGCTTCAGAGTCTGCAGAGGATTCTTCAAGGAAGTGTTGCAGTGCAGGTGCGTAAATTTGTTAATTTTCTACCAAAAATCTGTTATTGTGTGGAAATGAAATGCTCATTATCCTTACATGGAAACACTGCAGGTCAACAGTGGGGTCTTGAGCGTGTGCACAGCATTCTTATCAGGTGAGCCTGCAACGAGATTGCGTTCACAAGAACTGCAGCAACTTATCGCGGCACTTCTTGAATTCATGGCGGTTTGCAAACGAGCCATAAGGGTTCACTTTAGATTAATCGGAGAAGAAGACCAAGAGTTCCATACTCAGCTCGTCAATGGATTTCAGTCTCTCACCGCAGAACTCTCCCATTACATCCCTGCTATCTTGTCCGAACTGTAGAGTAGTAATTGTATTTTTGTCATTCTTTTTTTGGCTACGAGTTTGTGCTTTTACTTCCACTATTTGGGTTTGGTTAACTGCCTTTGTCTAACTCTTTTGCTTGTTTCTCTATTAAAAAAAAAATTAAACTTAAATACGCTTCAGATTACACCCAATCATCTCTTCTCATGGCATATTTAAAAGAGGAAACTTAAATTGTTAGACATGTCTTCCTTAACAAAACTGTCTCAAATATCCGAACTGTCAACACAAACAATGGTAAAGAAAAAGCAGTTATACCGTCCGAAATCGACTTCTGAACTGGCAACACAGTGGTATGAATTAGTAATTACCATTACAAACTACCCCAAGAGTAATCATATTGATGCATGAATAATATAATTAAGAGATACAAGCATCATGTCTTCTCTTTAGTTAAGTGACTGACTTCCAACATATTACTCCCCACAAATTTCCAAATAAGAAGACCACAAACCTGTTGAAGGAGAGTCATTTCATTTTCCAAATTTCAGCCAATAAATCATAATCTTTCAAAGCAATCAAAACAACATCAACTGAATGTGCGTTAACAGCATTTAGGGTGAGACTTTAAAGGAAGTTATACCATGGATCTCGTTAATAGGTTGATGAGCTAAGATTCTCATATTTTTCCATTATTTTAAAAAACTTCATAAATGAAACAAACAAAAAAAGTCTAACAACTCCAAAATGAAAACTATACTCTATAATCAAATTGGAATTAATGTCACCTGAACAACACCAGATTTAGATTTGAATTCATCAATTATAAAAAGAAAACAGAGTTTTAAATTCGGATAACTACAAATAATTTTCCAGTTCAACAATCATTTCAATTAATATAACACAATCTTCAAAATCATTCAAAACAACATCATAAATATGCGGCAATTTTAAGATGAAACCTTATACGAAAATTTTATTAGTATTTGTAATTCATATTAATAAATTAATGGGCTGAGATTTTCATATTCTTCATTATTTTCTGAAATTTTTAATAAAAAAAAGTCTATGTGCTCTTGAAAAAAAATTTATATTCTATTATTAATTTAAATTAACATTTATATCTCCATCACCTAAAATTAGTATCATTAGAAAACTATAAAGACTAATTAAAAGATAAAAAATATATCCTCTTCATAATTACGTTATTATATTATCGCCCAAATTTTTCATTTTTAAAGAATTTATTGAATTAATAACATATAATTTTCTGGTTTCAGTAATCATTTCAGTAAACATAACTTAATTATTTTTAAAACATTTAAAATATTAATTAAATGCATTAAAACAATATTTAGATGAATTTTTAAAAAAATGTACCAATATTTAGATAAAACTTTTTTAAAATGTTATATTTTTATTGATCGCATTAGTTACTAAGTGTATATGCTAGAATTTTCGTATACAAAATTTAAATTTAAAAAATATGATAACTTTTTTAAAAATGATAAAAATATAGAATTTAACAACGCTGTGGGAGTTAGCATATATATAAGTGAGTTTTTTCGGAAATATATTTCGAAATGATTAAAAGGGATATGAATAGAATGTTGTTGGTTGATATATATAAAAAAAAAATACTTATGAAACATTATTTAGGTAAATTAAATTTTACTAAACAAATTTTTTTTTAAAAAGGTCATGAAAATAAAAAAAGTATATATATAAAAAGATAAAAAAATATTATTTCATATTATTTTATGTATTTATAAATTAATGTATTGATTACTTCAGTTAATACTACAGAATATTCCAAAATATTCATAATAACATATGAAATATATATATACTTTTATTTGTCACTGGTTGGTCATGTAATCTTTCTCATTTCTTTGACAATCACATTTAATCTAATATGGCATTATGGCTAAAAATTTTTTTTGAAACTAATTTCTATCTAGTATACCATTAAATTAATCTCACCCAAAAATTTATCAATATAATCAATAATAAATTGATTAGTACTTTTTTGCAAATTTTGCTGGTAGATGGTAGGTTCGCGAAAATATTATTCCCTGAGGGTATTTTTGCAAATATTTATTAAAATCAGTAAATCGCAGAGCGACTTTTTTTTTTTTTCTGCAAGTCCGATCGTCGACCCCAAAAAGAGAAAGTTTGAGATCATATCATCTGTTGTTTTGATCTCAATGGAAACAGCGTCGAGAGTTGAAGAAGTACTTGCCAAAGGTGGCTTACCAGTGGTCCCTTCCCAGTACATCCAGCCACCTGATGCTCGTCCTAATCTCCACCACGCCGGCGATACTGCTCCAATCCCAACCGTCGACCTCTCGATCTCCGATTCCGTGAGAGAATCCATCGGTGACGCTTGCCGCAACTGGGGAGCCTTCCACGTGGTCAACCATGGCGTTCCTATCCATCTCCTTGATCGGATGAGAGCCTTAGGCCTCTCCTTCTTCCAAGACTGTCCAATGGAAGACAAGCTCCGCTACGCGTGTGATTCCAGCTCCGCCGCTTCCGAAGGTTACGGAAGCCGCATGTTGCTTGGAGCAGAGGGCGACGTCGTTTTGGACTGGAGAGACTACTTCGATCACCATACATTTCCTCTCTCTCGTCGCAACCCTTCTCATTGGCCGCTTCATCCTCCTGACTACAGGTTACTTCTTTGATTTTTCTTTATCACGACAAAAAAAACGTCACTTTATGTTCTCATTGATTGAATTGGAATGGATTGGATTGGATTAGACAAGTAGTGGAAGAGTATGGTGATGAGATGAAGAGACTGGCTCAGAAGCTATTGGGGATCATCTCACAGAGCTTGAGCCTTCCTTGTTCTACTATAGAGGAAGCTGTTGGAGAAATCTATCAGAACATCACTATGAGTTATTATCCTCCTTGCCCTCAGCCTGAGCTTACTCTTGGTCTCCAGTCACATTCAGACATGGGTGCCATTACTCTTTTGATTCAAGATGATGTTGGAGGGCTTCAGCTTTACAAGGATGATCAATGGCTCACTGTTCCTCCTATCTCTCATGCCATTCTTGTTCTTATAGCCGATCAAACGGAGGTATCTATGTCTTTTTGAGGTCATATAGACTAAGCGAGAGCTAGTAAGAATAAGAAGCACTGACATGCTCCGTCCTTTCTCGTTTTGTGCAGATTATAACCAATGGCATATACAAAAGTGCTCAGCATAGAGCTATAACTAATGCGAACAGGGCAAGGTTATCGGTTGCAACGTTTCATGATCCTTCCAAGACTGCAAAAATAGCACCAGCTTCTCACCTTATTGGGCAACACTCCAAACCGGCTTACAAGGAAGTTTTGTATGGCCAATATGTTTCTTCTTGGTACTCCAAGGGTCCTGAGGGCAAACGAAACCTTGATGCTCTCCTCTGCTAATCTTTTATCTTCAAACTTTGTTCCGGTGGCTATATTTTTATTTTTATTTTTATTTTGTCCCAACGTGCATTACCCATAGTTTCTCAAGTTTATGCTAATGAGTGGTTATGCTAATTGCTGCATCTGCAGACAACCTAAACTCAAAAGATACAGAAAGATACATAAACTGAAAAATTGTAATTCGCTTTTGTTCTTTTTCCAAAGTGGTAGAATGCTTTTCAATAATTTATAAAGAAGTTACTTAATTCTTACAACGAGAAAAAAAAAGTTGACTTATAAACCACAAGATTTGAGACGACAGACAGTAGAAGGTTAAGGATAGATAAGACACTACGTCTGAAGGATAAGGGGAGGATCCTTCCAAAGCCGTAAGCTGTAAATTGAAATGGTCTCATCTATTTGGAGAACCCTAAACACAACTTCGGTCACTACGTCATCCGCGCAACACCGTTCTGTAAATGAACTTATAGAGTAATGATGTCAAAGAAAATGGTAGAGAAAATGAGATTTTTGCTTGCTTGAGAAAGTAAGAACGTCAAAAATAATACAGAGAGCGACGGTTTGATTATTATTTTGGATCTGATACACGGAGGAAACTCCTCCGCTGCTAATTAACTAGAGACTGTGAGGAGTTACGTGAGTGTAAGTTACGGGTGTGAAATTTTTTTCCCTGAAAAGTTAAATTGTAAAAGACACAAATGCCACTCTGAAATTTGAAGACTGACTTGGCTCGTTTATATTGAGAAAGGGTCATTTGTATTTCCCTTACGTGCCTAGGGATAAAATCCACAATATCCAATCACGTGCATGTGCATCACATTCGTGAATTCGCTTCAAAATTTTGCAACAACGATTTTCTCGTACGTGATCGCCGTGCTTTAGGCTTCATCTCTGCCAACTCAATCAGTTCTGCATTTCTACAATAGAGTAATAACAGATTATAAATCACGTACAAGAAAATTCCTATAGATGTAATTTAGGCCAGGAAATGGATTTTAACAAATGGCATCTACTTCTCCTATAAAATTCATGAAAAGCATTTAGAGACTACAGTGCAAATACCAAACCCCTAAGATCACAACGGAATTGATGAGATTGCTATATTAAATGTGATTCTGCTCAAATGTAAACGCAATTGAGAATTTATGTTTAAAGCAAATATGTACCTCTCATCAACAAGCAGAGTGCTTCTAGAACCAAGCCATCTAATCTAAAACAGATTCGAATGAAAAGATTTTCAGCTCGCACCAACATGGGTCAAAGTGGATTCAGCCAAGTTTATGTTTCCTCACCTGCAAAAGCCAGCATCAAACTTTCAGCCACATTACTAACAAAGCCATCGGGTCAAAAATATGCAGGCCAAACACACACACAAAGCAAAGAACCTGCCTCTTTGCAGTGCCTCTTCCACAAGCTGCTCGTAAGTCTAAAGAGACCAGAAGAAGATCACAATACTGAAATGCTTTTAAGCTGAACCAATTCAATACTTGAAAGGCCCATCTTTACCTGTAAGCGCGAGAGTGATACACCTGCATGCAACTGTGGTATCGCAGAATTCCCCTTCAAAAAGATAGGGAAAGAGCTTACCAAAAGGAAGTATGGCTGCTAGTATAAGCAAATCAGAACATAACATCACATTGGTATCTTTGACTCGAGCTATACGATACAGTATAAAAAAGTGAAACGCTTTTCTCTTGGGTTCCGGAAATGATATATGAATTTCAAGAAATGTATTCAGATACCTGAAGGAAGAATTTGACTAATCGGGGTTAACACTAAATCTTGAGCTCTATACAATACTAAAAACAATCAGCGTGAGTTGAAAAACATGTATCGTCTGAGGAGCCAACTTATGAAAGTCCTCAGAACATTGCCCCTAGATAGAGGAGAGAAGATGCCTCACTCATACCTTGCAATATAGCAAGATCAAATTCGTCATCATATCAGGTTAATGAAAAAAACTTTGCACGGGCCACATCCTCTGGGGCATGACAAATATCATGGAAAAACTCTCTTCGACATCAGACCATCTGCTTCATTGAAATAAGCTTCTTGATAAATGAGCAATGATACGTGGTTAATGCGAAGGGGCTTTGCCATCCTAGCAGATATCAGCTCAAGTACCATTGGCCATTACTGTAGATCCCAATGGCCATCAAGGTTTTGGAACTTTAGCCATCGCCATGTACTTGTCAACTTGTTTGTCCACAAAGTCACGAATCTGCATAAGTATTAATCAAATGCAGTGACAATCAATTAGAAAACTGCTTTAAAGTAGATGCAACTATTTAGTGATATTTACTATGAGAGCCTGTAATTAAAGATTATTCCTCACAAGAAAAATCAACATATCCCCCTATACCCAGAGAGAGGGATACTCAAACGGGAAACTTAAAGGCAATAATTTTGGCAAGATAAAACTCTGAAACTTAGAAGCTTTCACAAACCTTGTTTTTTCGCTTTGAGTCAAGGAATTGGGGAACAGCCATGGCTTTGTCCGCGTCTGTTGTTTGTTGCATTACCTGATAAAGCCCAAGAGTTTCAGAAGAGTCATTTTCTAGCTTCAGACAGAAACAAGAATGGCAATATACTAATTAGAGAATTTAAAGAGTAGAAAATCACAAAGTCACGAACCTTTGTTGCTGTCTTCTTCATTATTGACTTGTATACATCTCTATCAATTTTCTTTGCTCTATACGGGGCCATAAGCAACGATGCAACAAAATCTACAATCCCCTGTTTCAAACGATCTGCACCCCGGATATGACTTTTACGTGGCTCTTTATTCACTGTAACCTGTGACATAGAACATTCATTCGCTCGTTGGTCATGCTTCCAACTAGGAGGGCCCGTTGAACATCCAATCGAATCTTCTTCATCCTTCATATGCAAGGCGCGATTGAAAAATTCAGGATCAGCAGCAGCAGCTTGAGATTGCCATCTATCTATAGCATTATAATCCTTGACACCATCGCTACTACCACCAGTATCAACCCATGCCCCGGTAAAAACACTGGTATCCGCAGCCCCACTTTCTCCAGAACATTCTCTGAACTTTGAATGAGATCCAAGTTCATTCGAATGGCTACGCTGTGAGCAGTTATCGACTGGAACCCTTGAACTGTCAATGTCAAGACAGGAGGCAGGAAAATCATACCAGTCGCGAACTTTGCAGTTCCTAGAGTCTATCTCTGACATACAATCTTGTCTTCCTAAGACATTCCCGGGAAACTTTTTCTTGAAATCAGATTCGTCCATTTTTGCATACTGTTCTCGCCTGGCAAATTTATGAAATGAGGGAATCTTAGGAAGCTGCAACGCCGTACTATGATATGTCTCAGAAAATGCCTGCAAGACAAGAACATATGATTTTGTTGTTACCAAACAAATAAAGAAAAAGTTAACTTAGGAGGAAAAACACATTCCCGTCCTCAGAGAAAACAAACGCATTCAGCAAGCATCCATCAATGATTTTCACTAATTCGAGGAAGAAAAACTTGCCTTTGCAGCTGCTTCTGCTGCTAGACGAGCAGCCTCAGCTGCAGCAAACACAGCCTTTTCTTCCTCTGACATAGGTAGCTGGTTGTCCTCAAGCTCTCCATCGTTGCCATTGCCCAGCTTTCCCTTACTGTCCGTATCCTCTCTATTCAGTTTTCTTCTTATTCTAGAGATGTTTGTAGTATTTGTTTGTCTCAATGATTTCATTTCCCTATTAGCTTTCTCTTTCCGGTAAAGTTCCAGCCATACATTAACAAGCTGACTTGCAATGGCACGGATATCACGGCTCGTGTGTGCACAAACCTTTTCTTTCACAGTCTTCCCAATGCCTGCATCAGCAAGTGGAAAGTAAGCAACTTAGAGAAAATTCAAAAATTATAACAGGGATAAAATCACAAAACTGGTTGCACGTGATATCGAATCTTAAGACAGAAACAATTGCATGTGATATATGAGGTTATGGAAAGAGTGTACTTGGAAGAAAATAACAATACCTGAGAGCCTCACGGCAAAGAGATCACTCGTAACTCGAACAAGAATATGTACACAATGCCGTAAAAGCTGGGTTCCGTTCTTCCCCATCGAATCCTAATAGAGAAATATAAATAAGCAAATATTCATGGAGCAAACATAAAAGCAAACGAAAGTTGTCCTCTTTGCTTTGCTAAAGGAAAAGGCCCACTAAGCTTACCAGGATCCAAGAGTTCAGCACTGCAAGCCCTTCTTTTGTACCTGCAAAGGATTTCAAGGTATCACCAGGTAGGTTAAGCAGCTCCTTAGCTAAATGCAAACGCCCAACAGTTGTTTTAGCAGAGAAGAACATGTTCCGAAGCAATGATTGCCTGGCCAACACATTAGACAGCTCAACCACTTCAAGCCTCTTTATTAGGTCGCTGACTTCATCCCTTACAGATACAGATTTCCTCTGCGCCTTTTCAAGTGTTTCTATCTCGGCTGTGTAATCATTTCCACTTCTAAATATATCAATTATACGCACAGCTTCCCGGACTCCAGTCATCATTGCACCACCAACGGTGTCAGGATGCTCTTTGCATGTTGCCTCACCAGCAAAAAACAAACAATTCTGAACAGGCCTTCCCAGTATATCATAATCTTCACCAGAGGCACCAATGGCAACATATGAGTAGGCACCGTAACTGTAAGGATCAGTGCCCCAGTCAGTAACTACCGAAGCAACAGGATCAGGTACCAGATCCCCACCAAAAAGCTTCCGAAGAACCATCATTGCATGATTCACATGCTCAGACTCACTCTTGTCTTTATAGTCCAACGCAGCCTTCCCAACCACCAAAGCTATCAGAACAGGAGCACCAACAGTCTTTTTGACATTCCAAAACATAAAGCACTCACCTCTTTGATCTGTTTCCTCAGCAGTTGCCCCAAAATAATCCAAGCTATCATCCCAAAATACCTTTGAGAACTCCAACACAACTTTATTTAGAACTCCGAAACCAAGTTGTTTGATTGACGAATATTTCCAGTCCGGCAAAGGTGGTGAAAACTTAATAGTTTCTGCTTTCAAGCACCCAAGAGGAACAGTTACCAGAACAGCGTCTCCAAGATACTCACAGCCATTTGATGTACTAACTCTGACTTTCTGCATGGCAGATGAATCAGAGGCATAAGACACCTCAGAAACTATTTCGTTCAAACGAATGTCAAGTCCTTCTGCAAGCGACTCAACAACTCTGCTATAACCACCTTTTATCATAGCATGTGGCCCTCCAAACCCGCCATAAAGCTCATCTTGATTCCAGTTAGGAAGCGAAACTTCCTTGAGGACAGCAGCGCAACCATACTCGGTATGAGCAAAATGCCAGTTCATAACTCTTCTCTCCAAAGGATTCAAAAAATCATCTTTCAAGCTTCCATCATGCATGCGGGTACCACTTGTGCCTGTATTTGAGAAGGTACCATCAATTGAATTGCCAAGCCCGATTCTTTCGATGTTCACCTTGTCATGTGGCATCCTCAGCCGCTGGAGGCCATATTCTAGACCATCCTCCAGCGACATTTTATTTGCTCTCTCCTTGCCTATTTCCTCAACAAGCAAATCCACATCATCAATCAGACTGTTAAACTCAGCTTGTAAAGCATCATCTAATTCTGGAGGAACCTTTTCGCCTGTTACGGTATCATAAAGAGGACAGAATCCATGTAACACACTCAACTCCAGACCTAATTGGTTACAGACCAATACCGAAGGATCTGGCATTCTTTCAGATGGCACATCAGCCTCAATTCCTGTAATTATGCTAGCCCCCAGATCCACAGGAACTGAAAGAGACGACCGGTCAGTAAATACACGACCACCTACTCTACTCCTTGCCTCGAGAACTGTGACAGAAAAACCTTGGCGCTGCAAATGACGTGCTGCTGTTAGTCCAGCAGGACCGGCTCCAATGACCAATACTTTTTTCTCATCTTCAACCTCACACTGAACACAGTCTCTTCCTCTCGTTTGATTACTATTTGCAGAGGACAGTGTGCTAGACAAAGCAGGCTTCGGTAATGCAACTACTTCAGGATGCTTTTCGACCTTAGGTGCATTAGCATCCGCTGGTAAAGCATTTATGCTGACAGAATGTTTGCAATCGTCAATAATGCTTGTCTCGCATGTTTTGCTGGTAGATCCCAACATTGCTGAAGTCGCACAACCAACCATTTCCGTAACATCATTTTGGAGAGCACATATCCTACCCTCGCTAGTCGATTCAACGGCTTTGACCTGACCAAGGATAAAAGCAACTCCGTCTTCAGAATCTGCAACAGAGGCCATAGAACTTTCTTCAAGCTTTTTCCCCTGGGAGAGATCATCATCTTGATTAGTCGAAGGTTCCCCCTTCCCCCTGATGGATGAAATCCCAGCATTTATATATCCCTGTTAAAAAAAAGGACCACCATCACATCCGCGGACTATGAGAAACAATCACCCATTCTCTTTTCAATAGTGCATACAAGTTAAAAACAAAGTTAAAATCAAGCGCGGAGAACGAATAGGAGGCAGGATAAGATAGCACCAAAAAATAATAATAATAACAGCAAAGACTTACTCTTTGGTCAAGAAACTTATAGACCTCTCTGATAAGGGAAGCTGAAGGCAATTCTCTCTCAGAAAGGCCACTGGCAACAACACACTCGGTGAGAGGTAAAATTCGGCTGACATTTTTACTCCACAGACCTAAGATAGAATTCCTGTATCACAGCCGATATCAGTTCTGATATAAAAAGGAAAGTGTTAAGAAAGTCTCCAAGAGGAAAAATGAAACGCAAAAACTATTTAAGTTAGATCGACAAAATTGTTCCAAGTAAAACTGTTGAATATAAAATGAAAAGAACAACTTGAAAATCCTTGAGAATCTCATTAGTAGGCCTGTCAAAGAATACAGTAAAAAATACAGTAAAGTATGTATCCACGGTTTCTAACAAATGAAGAAAGTAAAAATGGGATTGGCATCTTAAGGTACAGCCTTCTTATGGACCTTAAGAAAAATACAAGATTAGAAAACTAAAACCATGTACTCGAATCCATAACAGCTATGGAAAGGATACCAACCTGCAAACTAGGTACTCCTGATGGCTCCCTTTTCGCTTCAACACCTCTTTGAGTATAATCTTCTCAATTGGACTTACCGACTGGGCTTTAAGTCCAGCTGTCACCGCAGCTGCTTTACCAATTTCAGTTTCCTTGGAAATAAATGGAACGAAATCACACTTGTCGCTTCCTTTAAAGGACTTGTCACTTTGGCAATCTAGAAAGCCTTGCTCATTTTCCCAATTCATATCTCCTTCATACACCATATTTCCATGCTTACGCTTTTTAGCAGTGCGTTCTGGACGTTGCAAGGTGGATAGCTTCCCAGAATTAGGTAATGAAATTGCATCACCTCGGAAATTTTCATCTTCACAGGGAGTTACTGAAATCGGGGAAGCTCCAGCAGTTCCATCTTTGATAGTAATAGCTTGGATACCACCTCCGTTAGATGCACGGTGTGAAGAATGCTTGCACTTCTGACAGATCGCAACCTGAGAATTAGACTCAAAGGAACGATCCTCGACATTAACTTGGATGCCACAATCACACACAACTAATTTTTCCTCTCGGAAATAACCAGACTCTGATTCTGGCTCTCCCAATTGTATGTGCTGATCAGGAGAAATAACTGCAACTTCGTTTCTAGAACTAGGAGGATAAACATCTCCATGGACATTTGGCAGTGATCTCTTGGATTCATCATCTGAAAAATGATGAAAGACATCTGCTTCCTTCTCGCTGCATAGTGTCATGGGCTTTTGTACTTTCTCATGACCGGGAGAGGCGGCCTCATCCTTACCATAAGACTTACGTAGGAGAGTTCCAGTTTCTGAAGCGCACTTTTCAACAGAATTAGAAGCACCGTTTTCGGAGATGCAATCCACTCTTTTATTCTTTGTGTTGCAATCTACGAGAGCCCTGTGAGTGTAACGTTCTAATGTTGAATCACCCATCTTCTTGACAGCCAATGTCTTTGAGCAATGCGATCCAGCCCCAACCTCAGTAGAACCTATCGTTGACCTAGTTCTTGGTTTATCCTTGGTTTTATAGAGATCATCCAAGCTCTTTTCGTTTACAGTACCATCCATGCCAAGCTCAGATGCATCGTCAGCTTCCTCACTTAGGATCAAATCAGAATTCGTCACAGTACCAATAGGAGGAACATCCTTATGATTCCTTCCCAATCCAACACTTTTCTTATGGCCCTTCAATCTCTTCCTAAAACTGGCTAAGGTATCATCCATATCTTCAGAATCCCTGCTTACATCCCTCAATTTCTTCTCCACAGCCTCTTTCTGCCTCTGTTTACCATTACTTTCTGTCTCAACTTTACTCTTATTGGCACTTTTATGCTTCATAACCTTTAAGAGTGATCCGATAGGTTCATCATCATCAGCATCATCGTCAAACTGAACAACCTTAGATCCTTTCTTGGAACCACATTTCCTCCCCTTACCATCCATATTAATCTCACCAAATGTAATACTAACTAAAAGACTCTCAAATTCGCGCAGAACTAACAAAACTTTCGCCTAAAGCTTCTTTCACCTGGAAAAACCAACCACTTATATCACACAAAAACCCCTTCCAAATCAACCAAGCAGAGAAATCGCCAGCTAACCGTAAAGAAGACAGTGACGAGGAAGAAAGCAATCCAAGTCTGCTCCTGATCAAGATGTGCCTTCGGCGGGAAGGTTCTGAGATATCTCCTTTTCAAATTTGCCACGGGAAGTTACGGCATCAACTTTTTAGGGTTTTCTTCTAGCAGAGTGAGCTCGAATTCGAAACCTAGAAACAAGAGTAAAACGAAAAAGAAATGAGTAACGGAAGAGACGATTGAGGCAAAGCACATACATATAACAGAATTGTAACAGCGGATTTAAAACGGAGCTTCACCGGTGAAGAGCACAAACTTTCCGGTGAGGATTAGGTTCAAAACTGGATTTAGGGTTTACCAAAGCCTCCCATTCGCTAGGAGATTGATAATATGAATCGAAATTGAAATATCATAAGCAGTGGCCGAAGAGGCTTTTTACCTTGGTCTAGATCCCAGAAGAAGCTACGCTTCAATGTTTCAAAACCCAAACGAACATGGTGAAAGCTAATTTGGGAAATCAACGATTAAGAAAAAAAAAAAAAAAAAAAAAATTG
>OVBI01000217.1:82961-114829 GCA_900406495.1 Sisymbrium altissimum
TTTTTTTTTTTTTTTTTTTTTTTGCGTCGTGATTAAGATTTATTTCCACCGATCTCACTAACGGTGACATCGAAATTCTTATACAAACGGTTGATTTTATAGATTTAGGTCTTTTAAAGATAATAAAGTAATCACAGAAATAAAATAAATTTTCATTACTTATTGGGTTACCTTAATTAATTTATCTTACTAAAGTGTAATTTTTCAATAATTAGAAACCTATTCAATTTCTTTCTTTTAGCATTTGACTGATCCTGTAAATTTTATTTTCTTTTAAATTTTGTTTTTATTTTATGTATTCCCCATTATCATCTACATTTGTCACATAAATTTTGTGTAACCTCATACAGAGAAACTACAAGCTGAAACAATTGTATATTTGTTTTGCTTGTGTATCCATCTAAAACTATACATTCTGTAGGATGTGGATATAGTACGTGTAGTTTAGGCCGTTAAAGCAATAACGATCTAAGTTTGTATAGGGAACACCTAGAGAGAGCACCATGATAATACAGATGCAAGACAAATTTAATGGCCTACTAGAGTTAACAACAGCGTTGATATTTTGTAACTCACCTCAATTCATGTTATTAGAAAAACTAAAACTCACCACGTTTAGAGATTGTTATTACAATCGTTTCATTGTTGCCAAGGAAGCAACCGAGTTTGCCCAAACATTTCTGATACAAATAAATGCGCCAAACCATTCATTCAAACCGAAAAGTTCACTTAACCATTCGATACATCATCCATCATCCAATGACAAAGTTAATCGGTTTAAACTTCAACGCATAACTCCAATTCCTCTGCTTTTATATTCACCAGTATCAGCAGCAACCATTTGCGGACCGGCATGCACTATGACCGGCTCGGTATAAACTTGGCTCATGGATGAATGTTCAACAGGGACCGAAATCAAGTGATGGTCATGTCTTCTTAGAGCTTCCATAAGCTGCTTAAAAATGAAATTCATGTAAGACAAAAACAATAGTCATGTAACAGCAATAGCAAACGTGACCATAATTAAGAGTTGTATCAAGTGAGTTTAAGAAATCAAAAACCTTGTAAAATGATGATGAAGCATAAGATAAAGGTGAGAAACATGGCCAATACATATCTTAGATTCGAAACATCCTTGGAAGCTCCTCCTGTTTTCTTTGAAGTCTTCACTCTTTCAATCCTTGCACGCTTCAGCGTCGCAAGCTCTCTGATTTCTCTGATTAGTTTCTGATCCGCAGCGTCAAGAGTCGGACCACGTGGTGGTCGTGGAGGCTTTGATGCCGACTTCTTTCGTTTTTCCTTCATTCCGTCACATTCAGGTTTTCCAGCCTTATGGGCCGTCATACTAGTTTGATCTGATGAATTGACGCTCTCCTCTCCGGTTGTCTCCGGTTTATTATCTGCATGTCGTATTAGAAACGAAATCACCGGCTTCCTCTCATGGGGTTTTGTGGAGTCTTCAGTGCATTCCACCGTTCCTTTTTCAAGATCTACCTCAAAATCTTGACTCATTCCTGGTAAAGGATCTTAAGAACTTCTTAGCTTTGAGTAAAGACAACTTTCTTTATTGATTGTTTAGAAAACTTAACTCAAAAACTAAACACAAAGCTCTTGAACTTTTCTTATGATCAAACCACAACGTTGGTGATCATATATATAGAACTAGAATTTCCTTTTTCCTAATCCTATTTCCTTATTACATGTTTTCCTTTTCTTAGAACTAGACAACTTCCTAATTCCTGTAGGATTACATGAATTGCCTTTTCTTTATCCTAACCAACTTGTTAGAGATTATCTTAGGCTCCAAGCTAATGTTGAACTCTTATCCAACACCTGGATAATTTGACCAGTCACATCACATCCAAAACATAGTTTCTTTAGAAAGTAAACTTTCTTACGGAATAAAATCTCAAATACTTGTTATTGGCTACAAAATGATCTCTAAGACCAAGAATCTCCAATGGATATGAAAGAACACAAGTTACACAATACACGCAAGTGTATGTCGATGAGAATAGCTTCATTTTCAATATTGTGCAGCTTTTATAGCCAAAACGAGTAAAGCTAAAAGTGAATTAGATTTAACCCTTCAGCCCTCTATTTTTCCAAGTTAAAGCCACATAATCTTCAAAATCCACAAAACTTAAATATATGATTAATCGAGTTTCAAACAATAGTAATTAAAGAGACTCTCATGTCATGACGAGATTAGAAAGTAACATTAGCGATAGAGGCTAAAGTGTTTTTGGTGAAGTTATTGATGGCTTTATTCAGAAACAGTCATGTGTATTAATATAGTTCATTTACCATTAGAAACAGTACATCTAACTTAATATCAAGCCGTAAAGCAAAAAATGAAGACAAGTCAAAATACGAAAATAGAGAAGATCGACTAAGATCACACCAGTTGTTGTTTGCACAGTTATCTCAGTATCGATAACACGATTTCCAATATCAGATTTGATGCATTTGATATCAAATCTTAGTGGTATTGTTTTCAATAATCAAAATCGCTAAACCAAGTGAAAAAACAAACGTTTATGTTTTGTTTTGTATTCATGATTTAATGTTGTTCGCGTATAAGAGTTTTTATTTGCTTCGTCTATCTTATTGAAATTACTTTTTCACAGTTCAAAAATTGTCCATATTCTTCAGACGTCGCAAGGTCACTTGGCGAAAGGGGATAATCTACTTGCTTTTGCTTGAGATGACATGACGGTAAAATATACATGTGCATCCAAAGCTTACCCAAAATTACAGGTTTCTATATAAAATGCGACTGAATCTCTTTATTTCTTATTTTTTGTTGTGTGTGTGTCATTGCGCATGTAAATGTTTTGTGTTTGATTATAAAGTTTCTAATAGGAACTTGTAGCATGAACATAGCTCATGCAAAACTTGGTCATGTAACTAAATCTTGGGTTGGTTTTGATAGTTTGTTGAAACACTATCTTTCGTTTAGTTCAAACATACTACTTATATATCTGGTTACCGGAATACATAGAACTATCATGCTGATACCAAAGAAAAAGTACCAGCAAATCGAGCTGTTGAATTTACCAAGAACTCCTATTTGAGTTCCCAACACTTTTAAAATCACTATTTTCAGGAGTTATGCTCGATAAATTCTCTACCAATTGGTTGACTATTCTGGACTTCACTTTAAACAATGCTCTTGATTTCACCACAACGTATATTATACGATACATTTTTCATGCCGCAACGTATGGAATATGGAGGGAAAGGAACTTGAGAAGACATGGAGAGCAAGCTTCACCACCAAATCGCCTCGTCAAGCTCATAGACAAGATCGTGAGGAACCGCCTCAATTCCATACGTGCATTGGGAGACCAGAGATTTGAAGTTAGTCTCCAACGATGGTTTAGCACAAGAAACATATAAGTCTTTTAATTCTTATTCAAACTTTTTTTTCTTGATATAATTGTTCAAAAAAGAAGCACTCTGTTGTAAGAGCGTTTTTTTTTTTTTTTTTTTTTTTTTTAATTTNTTTTGAAATTTAACATTTAGTTTCGAAAAAAAAAATCACTATTTTCCCGCTTGACAATATTATTACCGTTCGTGTGTCAAATTGTTCGTCGGAATAATATGATCAATGATAGTACTCAATACTCACGATAAAACGTTGACAAAAAAAAAATACTCATGATAAAACAAGATTTGAAATAATTTTTTTCTCAACTATAAATATTTATTTTATAAAACTAAATTCTACTATATGAATGGGATTAACTCATCTATCATTGCTCAAAGTGTGTCATCGTGTGGTTTTGATCAATCCTATGTCGCGATCTCGCATCCGATGTGGCTTCATGACCTATTTGTTGGTGAAAGTGTTCTTTCCTCTTTATGATTATCTATATGTTTAGTGTCTTTTTGGCCGGGTTAAGTTATCGCTATGTTGCGATGCTTTGGTCTCTTGTATGTTTGTAGTGTTCTACTCTTATGAGTTCTTTATTTTAGTCCACCAGATGGAAAAAAAAAAAAAGGGATTAACTTACAAACCATGCAACGATTTTTTCTTTTGAGCTCATTCAGAAGAATGACCACAATAGATTCTAAACCCGCTCTATAATTCAACCGTAAATTTCAATAAAAATCCACCGGTACACAATTAAAAACCGTACCACCGGTCCAATCGCAAAGCACACGTTTTGCGACTTGGTTAAAACGTTGATGGGACCAAAATCAAAATTTTCGGGCAAGCAATTGAGCTCATATCTTCCAATTCGTCACTCCTTTCTTCTCTCTCTCTCTTGTGTCATTACATACACAGATCCCAATTTCTCTAGGTTTCCGAAATTCCTTTGATTCCTTCGACTGGAATCTGGATTTCATTTCTAACTGAATTTCCAGAGTCCGTCAAGCTGGATAGGCACAGAGGGGATCGCCATGCGAGTGGCGGTTACAACGACTCTTACCATAACCACCGAGCTCATCCCAGAGGAGGTCCCCCTCGTCTCTCGAATTCACCTTCCATGACACGCTTCGACGAGGATGATGAATCTTTCAGCCGCCGTCGTCGTCGAGGAAACAGCCCTAGCAATTATCGAGTTGGAATTGGAGGAGGAGGAGGAGGCTGGGAAGATGACGTCACTACGGATCGTGATCTTCACAGAGGAGGAGGTTTTCGTCCGATGAACGGTCCTCCAGATTTCCGGCCGATGGGGTTTGGCTTCGATGGAGGTTTTCCGCCGATGGTTCGTGACGTACCTGGCGGTGGCCGAGGAGGATTTCGGCCTAACGTACCTGTGAAGTTCCCGCCATTGGTAAGTCCAGACGGAGGTGGTTACTCCGGCGGTAGGGGATTTCAGGGTAAAGTAACAGAGTCTGATTACTCTGTAAGATTGACTTCACCGCCGATCCAGCAGCCTCTTTCCGGTCAGAAAAGAGGCCGTCCTCTCTCAGAGCAGGGCAGCTTTACTGGAACTGGTAAGCCGCTCTTGGCTCACTCTATAATCAGAGCTATTTCCAAATTGAATATGTAAGCATCCGATATGTTTTGCAGAGTTTTCTGATCGTAGTAGTGCAGTGAAGCTTTTTGTTGGCTCCGTACCAAGAACAGCTACAGAAGAAGAAGTGAGTTCATATATGTATTAGCAAGCTCGTATACTCTGTTTATGTCTAGGCCGTTCTTGTTTATCTTTTGGTTTTTATTTTATTCCAGGTCCGTCCCTTTTTCGAACAACATGGAAATGTTCTTGAAGTTGCTTTGATTAAAGACAAGAGAACTGGACAGCAGCAAGGTATGTTTTGTCTCGATTTTAGTAGGAATTAGTCGTGATTTATACTTTTTTAAATTTCAGGTCTCCTGAAAAGGCTGATGGGAAGCAACCTCCCCCCAGTCTCATCATTGGCCTCCATTTGTTTGCAACCATTTTCGGGCTTTTGCTTATGCTAGCGAGCGTCTTATCTGTGTCCGTTTGTCACAGAAGAAGGCTGCCTGCCTGTGTAGTTTGCTAAAGAAAGGGTTTTTGTATTGACCTTGGGCAAATAGTTTGTGCTACTTGTGTCCATCCTAGAACTTTAGTTGTGTTTGAACAGTGTAGCAGACTTTATTGTGGGTGTTTTTAGAGTTGGAGTTAATGTACATACAATTGAACAGATGTTTTACTATTGCCTTTATAGTGGATGCTGGTTTAAAGTACATTGCTTTTTTCCTCTCCTATTGAATTCAGTATCTTTTTCTTTACTCTTCATTTCGATGGATTGAGAATGTCGTGTATAGTCTTGACAGGATGAATGTTTTCATTTTTTTTGTGCGAAAGGATGAATGTATTTTTACTTGGTAGTTTTACAAGGTTCATAAGATGGTTTGATTGATATACCACCCCTGCTGGTCAAGATTAGTGATTATTCCATGTTGGATGTTTGGTTTCTTCAGTTTCTTTCGTATCCACTTTCGGATGTATTGTCTCTAGTGGTTGATGATGAAAATGTTTTTACATTTTTGGATGCTTGATACCGGAATGAATGCTATTCCCTTTTTTTTTTTATGTATATGGCCGAGTAATTATGATGTGGATTTTTTTCTTTTCATTCCCTTTGAATGGCCTGAGATGTGGATTTCTTGTATGTTCTTCTCTCTCTCTATTGCTTGGACGGGTTGTGATGTGATTTACTCTCTCTCGTTATTGATGAATGAATGTTTCGATGATTAGTTCTAATGTTTCTGTATGGTGATCTGATCTATATTTACGTGGACATGTCTGAAATCTTTTTTTTTTGTATTACCTTTTCGCGAACCAAGCCTTTGAGCTTGTTTTTCTGTTTCTTTTAATGGTCCAGTTCTCAATATTGAGATTTCTCTTCTACAATTCTGTCTTTATGTTGTCAGTGTGAAGAAAATTCTAGGTGATGAATGATGTGATTATATGTGTTGCGTAGTTATGATTTACTAATTCCTGGATTTACTAAATCCTGGCTTTCCAAGAAGTAATTGTATGACATAAAAACTTTTACTCTTCTCGTTACACGGTTTGAATGTAGTTGATTCCACACATCTCTTTCTTCAGTCCTGTGAAATGTTAGATGGTGCTAGCATATGGAAGGCAACTGATTATTTTAGTTTGTTAGATATACGTCTTAACTTCTACTCTCTCTTTCTGCATCGGTCAGCATCAGGCATGTGCCGCTTAATTATGTATTACATGAAGCAAGTGTTATTCTTTTCTAAATTGCAATTATTTCCAATGAAATACCGTCGGATTATGTTTATCTTTCCTAGAACTGTAATTTATTTTTTGAACGTCGTCAAATGTGTGATGTATGGTGACGAAAATGTGATACATGGTTCTGGTTTTAATTATATCATCTGTTACTTGGCAGTGTTTGAGAATTCTTACATGCTGAATCCTTTACCTTGGTCCCGTAGTCATATTTTATGTTGACACTCACGTGTACATTTTTCTAATTTTTTTTTTCTTGCAATGTTAGGATCTTTTTTGAACAATAGATATGTTATTTGCAAAATACCGACTGTGTTCTTTTCAAATATTTTTTAAGGCATATGCTTGATTTGAAGACATTAGTTTATTATTCTCTCCACCAACTGTACTCCAATGATCTAAGTGGAGGCTGTCAGGACATGTCTTATGATTTTCGTACTGAAACTTATGTTCTTTGAGTAGTGCCATTTATTTCTTCAAGATTGTGGCTGTGTGGTTTGTACATTTGTAATGCAACTATTTACTAGTACCTCTTGATGTTGATGGAGGGAAAAGTAGAACCTTGAACGTAGAGCTTAAGTATCAGTCTTTAATGCAGGCTGTTGTTTTGTAAAATATGCAACTTCTGAAGATGCGGATAGAGCCATTAGAGCATTGCACAATCAGATCACTCTTCCTGGGGTAACTACCATTGATGCTTTCTCTTATCAAGGACAGGAAAATACAAGTCAATTCACCTTTTATAATTTGTTGATTCCTAGGGAACTGGCCCTGTTCAAGTTCGATATGCTGATGGGGAGAGAGAACGCATAGGTAAGTAACTTCCGCGCATATTATTTGAATGTGGCCTTCGTTGTCTGCTGTACACAGGGATGACCATACGCTGTACAAATTCAAATTACAAGAATTGAGATAATATGGGGAAATGATTTGAATCTTAAGGAAGTGGATCGTTTTTTTCTGCTGTCCTTGCTTCACTCTCAAGTCTCAAGTATTAACTGAGTGAAATCCCTTCTTTCTGAAGGTGCGGTAGAGTTTAAGCTTTTCGTTGGTTCACTAAACAAGCAAGCCACTGAAAACGAAGTCGAGGAGGTATGTCTCATATCCTACCTTTTCAAGAAAGTCGTTACCTATGGCAGATTTACAAAACTTCGAAGAGTTCTAAATTTAGATATTAGAGTGTCCCCTGTCGCCTCAGCTGGTTATTTTTAATGGTTTCATGATAACTTTATTAGTCCTCCTGAAGGGTCAGTGGCTTGAAGTGTCAGCTTTCTTTTCTTAATAAATAAAATTGATAAGAGATGTGAACGGCTACTTTCTGAAATCAAGTCATGTGTGTCAAGTCTTCCTGTTCTCTTTTGACAAGCTGTTTGATTGTTGTTGCTTTAACAGATCTTTTTGCAATTTGGTCGCGTGGAGGATGTCTATCTCATGCGTGATGATTATAGACAAAGTCGTGGTATGTCTGGCAGCTGCGACAAGATTCTATAAATTGTTAACTTCGTGATGTTGTTGATATGGTCAAACTGTTTTTGACACATTTAGGATGTGGGTTTGTTAAATATTCAAGCAAAGAGATGGCAATGGCAGCTATCGATGGCCTCAATGGAACTTATACCATGAGAGTAAGCTGTGAATCACAAAATTATCTCACTTTCTCTCATTGTCACCCTCTAGATCTGTTTTGTTCACTGGCCTCTATCCCTTCTCCAGGGTTGCAATCAGCCGTTGATTGTTCGGTTTGCTGATCCAAAGAGGCCTAAACCGGGAGAGTTAAGGTATTGCCTTGGAGACTATATTTTGATTCAGTATTATGCTTCCAGAAAATTGAGTCTACCGTCATCGTTTGTTCTGTCTGAGTTACATTTATGGGGAACCTTTTGGGGCATGGGTGGGATAGCTGGGAACCTTATTCCCTCCAGTTATTACTTGAATGCGAGGCATTTCTTTCTATATATTCATAACTAGTTTCTGTTTTCAGGGACGTGGCACCTCCTGTTGGACTTAATTCAGGGCCTCGTTTTCAAGCTTCAGGACCAAGGTAACTGGGGTGAAAGGAGATAGAGATTATTGTCACCAAGTAATTATATATTTTGACTAAACCTGGTCTCCTCATCTCTATTTATTAGGCCTGCATCTTACCTTGGCGACCTTAGTGGGGATGTAAGCCACACAAATCCTTGGCGTCCTATGAATTCACCAAACATGGGCCCACCTAGTAACACTGGGATCCGTGGTATCGGAAGTGACTTTTCTCCTAGACCAGGTCAAGGAACATGGCCTTCAAATCAGGTGAGAACAGGTTGATGATCATGTATATTATCTTAAATTTACACACCCATACAAGTAACGACGCGTAAGGTTTTGCATGTATTGTCCGAGTAGGACGAACCTAATTCTATATACTGGACACATATGAGCGTATGGACTCATGAAAATAAGCATGAAGTTCTGACCTTCCAGCTTTTCATAAGATGCAACAAATTTGATGTGTTTTGCAGTCACATGATATAGCCTTGATTTGCAGTTTGTCAGTTTCTAAGGCGATTTTTTCGCAATAATTTCTACTTCTGATGTTGGCTTTATTATGTGACATTCTATAATGTTAGGGCGGTCCATTTAGTGGTTATGGTGTTCCTCCCATTAATCCTCTCCCAGTTTCATCCTCTGCCACATCGCAACAGGTACCTTAGATGAATTTTTCCAATAAAGAAAGTCTGAAAATGTTGTGTCAAAATGTTGTGTTGATCAATTAGGAGTTTCAACTGTTTCTATTCTATAGCAAAACCGGGGAGCTGGCCAGCATATACCACCGTTACAAAAACCTCTTCACAGTGCACAGGATGTCCCCCTTCGGCCACAAACTAATTTCCCTGGGGCCCAAGCATCCTTGCAGAATCCTTATGGTTATAGCAGCCAGTTGCCTAACTCTCAGTTGCGGCCACAGCAAAACGTCACTCCTGCAACAGCTCCTCAAGCTCCTTTGAACATCAACCTACGGCCAACTCTTGTGTCTTCTGCAACTGATCAATTGCGGCCTCGTGCTCAGCAGCCACCGCTACAAAAGATGCAACATCCTCCTTCTGAGCTAGCTCAGCTCTTGTCACAACAAACTCAGACTCTACAAGCAACCTTCCAGTCATCTCAACAAGCATTTTCTCAACTGCAGCAGCAGGTGCAATCCATGCAGCAACCAAACCAAAATTTACCAGGCTCACAGAATGGCCATGGTAAACAGCAGGTAAGATAATAGTCTCTCGGTTGCATCTTTCCACTCGAGTTCCGCAGCTGTTTTGTTTTAATTTTAAGATTATTTCCTGAATCCTTCATATGTTTTATAATGTTCCTCTCGGCTGCTTCTTTATCAGTGGGATGGATCTGCAATTCCGACAGTTGTGAGCACCACTGCTTCTACACCAGTTAGCTATGTGCAAACAGCTGCACCTGCAGTAACTCAGAGTGTTGTTTCTGGCAAATGTAACTGGACCGAGCATACCTCGCCTGATGGATTTAAATATTATTACAACGGTCTAACCGGTGAAAGCAAGGTGAGAAACGTGGTTCCTCTCTAATTATGTTCTCTTGTGAGTTTCAGGAGGATTCCTTCTATTTACTGTTCTGTTTAGTGTCCTTGAACATGTACATGTGTATATTTTTATATTTAAAGTTCGTCTATACGTGCCATAAAATAATTGACTTTTGTAGTGGGAAAAACCTGAGGAAATGGTAGTGTTCGAACGACAGCAACAGCATCAGCAGAAGCCTACTGTACAGCAGCCCCAGACCCAATTACCGCAGGCTCTGCATTCTCAGCCGATGCAGCAACAACCACAACAAGTTCACCAGCAATATCAGGGCCAACAATTGCAACAGCCTTCTTATTCTTCACTGGTTGGTTTTGTTTTCATGCTGCTTACATCCATATAGTTTTCCGACATGGTCTCTAACTTGAATATGTAATCTTTTCCATTTGGAGTTGCAGTATCCAACTCCAGGGGTCAGCCAGAATGCTCAGGTGTATATTTTGTTAACCTATTTACTTCTTTTCATTTCAATATTTGATTCTTAAGTTTCTAATCTAGTGCTATAAGGAGATCGACCACTTTATGTACAATTCAATAAGCCCTGGTTTTGAAGATACTAATAACAAAAATATAACGTCAATGTGTGTTTTTCCCTTTTCAATTTCAGTATCCGTCATCGGGAGTTAATCAAAATAGCCAGGTACATATATCTGAATCTGTGAATAGTGAAACTTATTTCACGTCGGACTGATTGAATCTAGATTACAATATGCAATTTATCGGATGGCTAATGGTATACATTTGATTAAGGGCAAACAAGTGTGCATATTTAATGAGGCGTAGTTTTGGTAGCATTTTGAAAAACGATATGCATAAATTCTCTACTTAATTTTTTTTTCCTGGAACATGCAGTTTCCTATGTCAGGGATTGGTCAAAATTCTCAGGTACGTATATTATCTTCTGATTACCTTTAGATTTAAGCCAAAATATACATAAGATTTCCATAAGAAACAAAATTGATATGACTGTCTTCGTTGGAAATGGTTAAGGCAGAGCTTATGTTCTGATCTATTTGGATTTTCTAGGAATACGGCTGGACACATATACCGGTGGGAGCTGCTTCAGTTAATGATCCATCACGAACTCAACAGGTTGCTATGGCTTTTATTTAATGATCCTAAACTTCTCTTTGTTCGTAATTCTTCCTTTGTTACTCACATGTTATGTTTGTTGAACCCTATCTGATTCTCTTACAATCATATCTCTGTTTCCAGAGCCGTTGATTACCCCCAAGAACTCATGTGGAAGAATAAAGCTTCAGGTTCATATTTTCCCTTTCTCTCCTCTGTCTCGGTTTTTTTCCATACCGAAACACATCCCACCTTTATGAGGTTCCTTTGGTTTGAGGTTATCTAATTCCCTGTGTCGATACTGCGCAGGTACATGAAAGGAGGAGCTAAAATCTTTCAGTAACTAGATAGAAAGGTCTGGAACTAATTAGTAGTCAAGCAGAGGAAAATCAGCCATAGCAGTGTTCTTGGTCTCTGATTTTTAGTTAACCTCTTCAGGTATAATAGATAGGCAATTCGCGCACCATTTACCTTTTTCATTTCAAAAGTTACCAAAAAAATCCCCCTGTTGTAACATAGCTGCGCAAGTCATGTCTCATGTTGTGTTAGTAGTAGTGTTCACTTTGATCCAGATTTCATCTCTAAAATGTACATTCAGATATCATCTATAAAACAATCATTCAGATATCATCTATAAACCAATAAGCCCGGTTTGAGATTTCATCTTAACAATAGGCTCAATTTAATCTTAACAAAACAAAGATTTAATCTTAACATGATTACGGAGTCATAATTATGCAGATTATCAATTCAAAAGTTCAAATATTTTTTGTAATTCGTATCACGTAGTGAAGTTTGTTTTTCATCTGATGCATTATGGTATACAGTATACAATAGAGTAAGGAGAAATAAATGTGTAGATTTAATTGGTCATCCATCTGTGTTCGTTTCTTCCATAGATTTTTCGAAAATCCAAACTCTTTATGTAGACTTAATTTTTATATAAGATATCATCAAGTCGGGTCTTGAACATAAATGGTTATATCCTTTTCTTTTCGTTTTTCTAGTTAATCACTCTGCAATTCCTTCTAATCTCCCCCTCACTACCACCGGTTATCCCACCCATTTTAACCATAGCATTCTTAAAATCTTCGAAAAAAACCGACTGGTCCGCTGCATAGGTCTCAACAATGGCCCTCGTCCCTGGGTCCTGAACCGCCAAAGCTTGGTCTGATGGAAGCAATCCCTCACCCGAGAGGAGGTTAACATAGTACTGGTTGTCAAATGTTGACGGTGTCACCAAGTCAAGTTGAGTGATAGCTACAGAAGTGTCCGCGGTCGAGCACAGTTGCTGTAGTGACTCAAGGAACTCAAGATTGTCTCCGTTATTAGCTGGTTGTCCAGTTTGCAGTGGCTGCAACCGAGCTGTAAACGAAGTGCACTTCGCCTTTCCCAATGTATGCCCTCCTAGTTTACATTGGTTAAGTGTGATTAACTTCGCTTTTAACCAAACAGGTTGGTTTAGGTAAAAGAAAAAGAATAGTACTAGAGACTATACCGGAAAGAGCGACCATGTCGGTTTGCGAAAGGCCGAGATTTTGGAAGATAGATGTGAGAGTTGGTACGGTTGAGTTTGGTGACGGTAAGCTATTCGTTGCTGCCTGTTTACTCGCTGTTCTACCGTCTTTTCTTCCTACTTCCACGTCCCATCTTGGTCCACCCGACTTCAAAATCCCCATTTAAAGTGTTCAGTCATAACCGGGTTATACTTATTCCATCCAGTTTATAATTAGAATTAGAAATGCTGAAACTAGTTACCACGACGACCGAGTCTCTAGCAGCCATGGCAAGTATATCTGCGCATGAGACAGTCTCTGGACATACAGCTTCAAGATCAGCCTTTATCGAATCAATCACTTCGAATCCTCGGAGAGAATTGAGATTAGGAGGCGCCGTTTTTTCACCAACCAATCCTTCTATGTCGTCTAACAATACCGAAGCATCACATCCCTGCGATGCAATGCAAGTCAAAAACACATCCCGGTTCATACTCCTGCTCTACTTAGCCGTTACTGATTTGTATTTGTCACGTTTTAACCGCCATAATTCATATTTTTTAGGTTCGATGGTTAGTATTAGCTAATTAACCAAAACAATTCGAACAAAATTAAGATGAGAGGACTTGCATTGACAAAGCAGTCGTGGAAATGAAGACGGAGAAGAGAAGCCGCCATTCTCGGATCCTGTAAAACCGCGGTTTCGACCCATGAGTACACAACAGACTCTGCTTCCGGGCAGCTATTCCGGTATAAACCGAAATTGAGAACTAAACCGAATCCTATACCGAAACCTGAACCGGTTTCACCACTTCCGTCTTCACAAGTCTCGCTGAAGTTGGTTGGATTCTCAGCGAGTGAGAGAATTGGCACTGAAACGAAAAGCATAAGGAACAAGTTAAAGAGATTCTTCATTGTTATATGATCTCTTTCCACTTTCTTCTTGAGTATTCAGTAGAGTTGGTACTGTTTTAGGAAGCTAGTATACATGTGTGTCCATATTTATAGAAACAATTAAGACACACACATACATGATAGATAGCACGCCTACTATATATGTATGTGTGAGCGCATGACTGCATGTGCACTACAACAACCCAATTAAGGATGAGGTACTTGTCTATATGTATGTAAATTAATATTTGTATGTTTGTATCAGAAAATGTAAGTTTGTGACTTGTAACATATACAAAATGATACTGGACAATTAGATAATCGCGTAATATAAGTTACGATCAGCATGTACATGAGTGAAAGAGACTTATATTAACCTTGTGATCACTTCTTACAATTATTATTTTCTATTGAAGTTTCTTCAAAAATAGCTTGAATCCAATTATAGTGAATGCATGATGCATTTGTAAAAGTGATATTTTATTATATGATCACGATTTATGTTATTTTATATACAATGATATATCTATTATTTGTCCTCCTTAAAATAAATTCTAAATTCACCCATGTATGAAGACAATGCATTACTTAATAATAAAAGCTTTGAACTATGTGTAATGTGTGTTTGTTGTTGTTGTCATTTCATGCAATATAATGTGAACAAAATAAACCATTTTGACTAGAATATATACACAGTCATAATTCATAAACCCAATGAGGGATAAAATTGAAACTAAAATTTGAAAAGGTGGGTGGCTAATTTTTATTACTCATTACTATATATATATAAAAAAAAGGAACAACAGAGTTCGAAATTGTAATGAATGAAGAGGAAAATCACAAATAAAACATGTTTGCTTCTGGACAGAAAGATGTGTCGGTGTATAGTGTACAAGGGAGTGTAGTCAGGAGTAGTTAAAAGACGGACTGACCAATTCAATACTTGGAATCTTTTAAGAAGTGTGTTTTCTATTTTGGTCACCCAAATAATTGGTTTGTGAACATTATGGTTATTTACTTCATGTGGAGAAAATAGTTATTAAAATATTTTATATCTCTATGTACAAATAATTACAAAATGATATAAAAGTGCATGGTCATATGCATGTGGTTGTTACTGTTAAAAAGGTACACTACTCTTCAATGAAGAAAGAGTCAAATTTATTTCGTGTGGTCGGTCCTCTACCTTTTTCTCTATTTGTCGACCACATAAAGTTATGAGGTTTAAACAATCCAACGTAAATAAAAAGTATAGAGAGTTAAAAACCTTGTATATGGGCTGGCCCATGGGCTTACTGTGTAAAAGAAATCCCCGAGAAAGTCTGCGAAATTACGTCCGATTGCCACTAGGCTGCTTTTACTAGAGAGCTCAAGTCTTCTCTCGTGCTTCTCCGAGTGAACGAACGATCCCGCCAAAGACACTGACAGAGAGAGAGAGAGAGTGAGTGTCATAATCCGGAAGAACTCGAAATCTCGTAAGCTAAAGATTTAGCGAAGATGAGTACGATGAAGTTTTGTCGCGAATGGTAAGAAAAACCGAATCTTTTGTCTGAAACCCTTTCGAATATTTTGATTTTAGGGGGTTTTTTTTTAAATGTCTTAGTTTTGTCTGAAACCCTTTCGGTACTTCACTTAGTTCTTCTAAGTTCTGTCGGAATTTGGAGTATTAATGAGTTTTGCTTATGCGTTGTCAGTTCGAATTAAAGCTCCAAAAGTTTTGAATTTTTTTTGTAATTTTGGTTTTAATAAATTTCAGTAATAACATCTTGTATCCTAAGGAAGACAAGGAGCAATCAATACTCCTCTACGCGTGCCGTAACTGTGATCACCAGGTAAATGTTGTCATCCTTTCCTTGATGAAATTAGGGTTCCATGTGCTTTATGTGTTAATGTGCTTTGAAACAAAGCTATCTGTTCATTTAGATTTCTGTAAGAGATTTATTTAAGATTTGGTTGTTGTTTGAATAACTGATGATGTTTCCTCTTTGTTTATACGGTTAAGAATCGAAGTAAGAAGTTGAAATTAAACCGAGACATGAGACATTAACGAGTTTAGATCCACAAGCGTGCTCATTCTCCTTGTTTTAGATCTATGAGCGGAATTGGTAAAGATGATGCTTATCAGTTAGGAGTTCTTTGAGACATTCTGAACAAATGCAAAGACTTTTAAGAATGGTCTCTGCAACTTAGCTTCGAAAAACCATTTGAGTTTCAACAGTCTCTATATTAGTTTAATACCATGAGATTCCCACATGAATGTATGCATTGTAACTTAGCTTAATGCTGGATTTTGCTAACTGAATTAGTTCTCAACATATTGTTTAGATGGATTACCTCCGGGATCTGAAAGTTTAAGTTGTGGCCGTTGGTTTTGCAGGAAGCAGCGGACAACAACTGTGTTTACAGAAACGAGGTTCATCACTCTGTTAGTGAGCAAACTCAGATCCTATCCGACGTCGCTTCTGATCCAACTCTTCCCCGTACTAAGGCTGTGCGTTGCGCCAAGTGTCAACACGGCGAAGCTGTCTTCTTCCAGGTGAACTGTCTTAAAACCTTGATCGTTAATTCGTAGTAAGACGTCAAGAAGTATAGAAACATTTGTTCTTTTTCTACCCTTTCTTAAGATCAAAAGATATATCTTCCTCATTTGGTTATGCTACTGCTACACTACCATATCTGGCTATTCGGTTTTATATATCTCGTGTGTGTGATTGAATTTGCAGGCTACTGCTAGAGGTGAAGAAGGAATGACTCTGTTCTTCGTTTGCTGCAACCCGAATTGTAGCCATCGCTGGAGAGAGTAGAAGTGTAGTAGGTTACATTCACCCTCTGTAACGGTTCTTGACTTCCCCTTTTAAGAGTTTGATACATTTAATTTGGAGTTTTCTGTGTACAAATATGAATACTGTGGGGGCTGTTTCTGAGTTATTGAATTTTCAGGGTCTTTTATGATCATTTTAGTTTTACTTGGGTCTAATTATGAATTTGCTGATTTCTGTGGGGCCGCGATTGGAAAATTGGTCGTTATTGAAATTTGAATACGTGGAAACTGGAAATGGGCATATCAGTAGCTTCTAGTCTTAGCCGCCGGCTGCTGTAACTTTGCTATAACGTGTGATATTATAAAAAGTTGATGAATCTAATTTTTCTTGATGAAATTATTATAATAATGCTTTGGTTAACTACGTTATCGTATTGAATTATGTATGTATGTTGAAAATGTCAAAAACTATTTATATTGAAGTTTATGTTTCAAACGAATCATTGTATATATAATACACGATTTGATGATTAGGTTTAGAAATTGGAGTCTCTAAGATGATTGTACGCATGGGCTGCTTTGAAATATAATCTAAAAATTAAATAATAAATTATCTCAACTCAACTTAAAGTTTTTTTCTCCATTATGTAAATAATATAAGAAAAAATTAACGTTAGCTACAAAAATCAAATTGGACCACCACAAAAGTCAAATAATCAGTAGCAACCTCATGAGTGGAAAATGGAATTATATACTTGGACCAATGACATTAGGAGCTTATCTGAATTTCATAAGTTACAAGTAGTTGCAACTTGCACGTAATTAAACAAACTTCAAATGTTTATTTGTGGATGAACTTAATTTACGTCCGTCAGTAATCGAATATGTTTATCGTCATTCGTATTACATTACTAAATATAGATGATATATACATGAGAGTAAAATCAAATCAAAATTTGCATGATCAAATACAGAAAAATACCTTTAGATTGATTTGTCAGTGTTGGAAAATATATGCAAATCTCCTACTTTCTAGATTTGGAAAGGGACATTTCTCTACCTAATTTTCGATATGATCTCATTTGTATATAAATTCATCTTAAATTTGTACTCGAGCCGACCTTATATGTACTCAATTACTTGACCCGACGTATGACTTAAGTTTGATTTAATAAACAAAGATAAGTTGTCACTGAACTCTACATACAAATACACAAATCTATACATACGCATCCAAATTCTTAATTATGAAATAAATTAAAGAAAAACTCAAGTACGTACCGATGTTTGCATATAAAAAGGCTATAACATAAACCCAATTAGGCAATGAGTTATTAATAACCCATATTAACAATAGACTAAGGAGCTTCTACACATCAATTTCAATTTTGATGTCACCAATGATCCCATTGTTTCTTCTTCTTGCTCTCTTCACAACCATCCTCAATCCAACAAGTATCTCTCTTCCACATGATATATATATATAGCTCATTACTAATTATAAGATTATAAACTTAAGCCACATGATTAATTAATGTTTATATGTAAATGATGAAAACAGGTGGAGAACCAGTAGGTGTATGCTATGGAATGATGGGGAATAACCTTCCGTCTCAATCAGAGACAGTCGCTCTCTTCAGACAAAACAACATCCGAAGAATCCGTCTCTACGACCCAAACCAAGCCGCTTTAAACGCTCTTAAAAACACCGGCATCGAAGTCATCGTCGGCGTTCCAAACCCCGATCTCAGATCACTCACTAACCCTTCCTCAGCTAGATCTTGGCTTCAAAACAACGTCCTTAACTATTATCCCGCCGTTAACTTCAAGTACATCGCCGTCGGTAACGAAGTTGTTCCATCAAACGGCGGTGATGTGCTCCCTGCGATGCGTAACGTTTATGATGCTCTTCGAGGTGCGAATCTTGAAGATAGGATTAAAGTCTCCACCGCGGTTGATATGACTTTGATTGGAAACTCTTTCCCTCCTTCCTCTGGAGAGTTTCGTGGTGACGTTAGGTCTTATATTGATCCCATCATCGGGTAATTATTTATGCTATCTCTTCATCAATTTTCTTTAACGTACTTATATTTATCTGATTTCACTAATTAAAGTTCATGCTTGTTTAGCACGACTACTCTTGCTTTTTTAAAAAAAAAAAAAGAAAATGCCAAAAAACCTAAAAGGCTAAAACGTTAAAACTAAATTCAGTACAATTAACCTGACCAAAACAAACTCAAATAAAAACAAAAGAATCAAACCAAACAAAAAGAGTTTTGGTTCGTAAAGGATATGTATATTCTCAAAAGTCAAAAGCGAATGATCATTTCCTTTATAACTCATATTTTTACGTCTGTTGGCTAAGTAATCATCAGGTTTCTGACGAGCACGAACTCGGCGTTACTCGCCAACATCTATCCATACTTCAGTTACATCGGCAACCCACGAGACATCTCTCTCTCTTACGCTCTCTTCACTTCTCCTTCTGTCGTCGTTTGGGACGGATCTCGCGGCTACCAGAACCTCTTCGACGCCTTGCTCGACGTTGTTTACTCTGCCGTAGAACGATCAGGCGGTGGATCTCTTCCCGTGGTTGTTTCAGAGAGTGGATGGCCTTCAAACGGCGGAAACGCGGCGAGTTTCGACAACGCTCGAGCGTATTACACGAACTTGGCAGCACGTGTGAGGGAGAACAGAGGGACACCGAAGAGACCAGGGAGAGGAGTGGAGACGTATTTGTTCGCCATGTTCGATGAGAATCAGAAGAGTCCTGAGATCGAGAAGAATTTTGGTTTGTTTTTCCCTAATAAACAGCCAAAGTTTCCAATCACATTCGCCGGCATGAGGGTCAGTACGGCTGTTGAGTGATGGTTTGAGAGTTTGATATGTGTAATCGAGAATACAATAATAAGTGGATCATCTCAAATTTATGTGTGAATGTTTGAGACAATCCCATTAATAATTCCAAATAAAAAGAAATTTGAGAATCATATACTTAGTTTTTAAGTATAAGTAAAGATTTATACATGATTTGATATTAAGTTTTTTTTTTTAAATGATGGAATCGAACAATGAGGTCAAATGCAGTTACTTTATAAAAAAAAAAAATCAATGGCTCAATGCAATGTAATGAGAGTTTGACCTCATGAATTGAGAAACTTGGTGGCCAAGTCTTTCGTATGTATTAACGGATGGTTTTAGGCGAGATGATGTGAACATCACCAACTCTCTCAATTAGCTTTTTTTTTTTTAACACTTTTCGTCTGTGCATTTCGCTGGGCTTCATGACTCTGCTTCTCAACCAGCCTTCGAAGCTCTGCCTTGGGAAACCTGTGTTGGTTAGATCCTCTCCTCTCGGCTCTAATGGCTCCTCACCTTCCTTGCCGCAAACTACTCCTTGTACCATCCTCACCGTTCAGCCTTGTAAATCTGGTGGGAATGATGGAAACCTCGTCATTCAGTATGTTAATGAGCGTTTCAGTCGTGCGGAGAAGAGCGTGCCTTCAGAGTTGGGGTGCCCATCAAAGTACTTTCGTTTTGGTGAATTGGGAACGGTCGGGTCATCCCATGGCTGGGTAGCTACTCTGAAGGACGGAAGAGTCCGTCTCCAAGACGATCTAAACCCGGTTGCATCGGAGACAGACCCGAAATGCATTTCATTGCCTCCTCTTGTAACTCTGCCTTATTGCCAAACCCAAGTTGTCACCAACATGTCAATGTCCTCATCATCTCCTGACGACGAGGACTGTGTCCTGGCTATCAAGTTTTTGGGATCTCAACTCAGCTTTTGCAGACCGGCTGCTCAAAGCAACTCCTAGTGGATCAACTTCAAGATCCTAAACCCATGCTTCTTCTCCTCCCGTGTCAGATTTTTAGGATTTTTCAAGAATCAGGGCATATGTTCGAAATCTTGCTTCATTTATCTATTGCGGTTGATGTAGGCTTATGTTTATCTTTTTTTGGTAAAAGGCTTATGTTTATCTCTTATGCTTATATCATTTTTACAGAAGAAATCTATAATTCATATTCTCGTAAATAAATATAGTGATTTGCTAAATATAAATATTGTAGATAATGAAATTTTTATAAGAAAAAATCCAATACAAAAGTTTTTGTTGGATCTGAAATTTTTAATTATTAACCTAAAAATAAAAATCTTGAGAAATAAATTTTTGTAGAGTTAAATCCTCTAAATTCGTAATCATAAACTCTCTAAAATGAGTTATGAATTACTGTTGAACTAATTTATTTATGCAAATGAGAAAACACTAAAATTAAAATGTCAGCAAATTTATATATTTTATTAGAAGTTCTTATGCTCAAATTTTCAAAAAGAATCTTATTTATATGATAATAACATCCAAAAGTTGATTTTAAGAAAAATGTTGAAATAAGAAAATGGATTAGTTAGAGAAAAAGGCCCTAAGAGCATGGTTATTGCATAGAACCTAAAAGTAGAATTTTTACAATTGTTATATTATTATTTTAATATTTTTTTATGATTTATTTAAATTGAAAAATTTTAACCAATAGTAAAAAAAGTAAATATCATCTTTTATAAAAATGGAGTTCTGAAGTCTTTGTTTCTAAAAATTGTCATTTATCTTTCTCATTATTTTTTTCTTTTTTATTATTAAAAGTTTGATGAGAACCTCATTTGGAACCCCCTATAATCATGTTCTAAGAACCTTAGTTTTAGTATCCATAGTTCTTATATGTTTTAAACTATATAAATAGTTTTCCTTTACGAAATATAAATAAAAAATTTGAAAATCAATTTTAATTATTTTGTTTGATTAGTAGATTGTAAACAAAAGTTGCAAAATACATAAAACGTATCAAAAGTTCCGGCGAGAATTCTGCACAATCCAAAAGCAGCCAGCCCATCGTCGACGTATTGCCCTTAATGGGCTAAAGGCCCATTAAAATCTTTATACGCTGTGAAGAACTATATCGCTAATGACGTGGTAACTTGTGCGTCGTTGAATTATCCTTTCTTACGTCCTTTTATGAACAATGTACCAATCAACGTTTGTCACGTAATCATTCTCTTAAGACAATGACGTGGTGAAACATTGTAAAAACTTGATTGACTTTCTGATATTTATTAACCTCCCCCACTTAATATTAACTAATCTGTTTCTGTCTGTGTTGACATTATCTGGCTTGTGTGGACTTTTGGCGGTGGGATCTTCGGCGAGAACATGGCGGACGAGAGATATAACCGGAAGAACCCAGCGGTGAAGAGGATTCTGCAGGAGGTTAAAGAGATGCAATCAAACCCCTCTGACGATTTCATGTCTCTTCCCCTCGAGGTTGATTTTTTTCTTTCTTTCCAAAACATTCAAATTCCTTTTCGATCTACTTTTATTAATTAGCCTTTCAGATTGGAACCATAAGCTCTGTGTTGTGTTGTGAATTCAGGAGAATATCTTCGAGTGGCAATTCGCGATCAGAGGGCCTAGTGATACTGAATTTGAAGGCGGGATTTATCATGGGAGGATTCAGTTGCCTTCAGACTATCCTTTCAAGCCTCCTTCATTCTTGTTGTTGACCGTAAGGATTCTTTTATCACACATCACTTAAAGACAAAAGGAGACTAATGTCTCTGATGAATATTCTGTGGATTTAATTGTTTTCAGCCTAGTGGTCGTTTTGAAACAAACACCAAGATTTGTTTGAGCATTTCTAATTACCATCCCGAGCATTGGCAACCCTCATGGAGTGGTAAATTTACAGACTTTCTATCTGGACGTGTTAAGCAAATCATGTAACTAATACATGAATTTGTTCTTTGTTTGTTTGTTTGTTAGTTCGGACTGCTTTGGTGGCTCTCATTGCGTTCATGCCTTCAAACCCCAATGGAGCAATAGGCTCACTAGATTACCCAAAGGAGGAGAGACGTGGACTTGCCTCTAAATCACGCGACACACCTCCCAGTTTTGGTTCTCCCGAGCGTCAAAAACTTATTCATGAGGTATTCCTCCACTTGATCACACCTTTTCTTTGGAGCAATGTTTGAATCTTTTGATCTACAATTCGCATTTTTCCGATGGAGACATGTCAATATGGATACATTCTTATCTCATAATAAACGACATGAAGACCTCTTGGTTACTTATGATCTGTTTTGAATGCGATTGTGCAAACCTGTTATAGTTAGATATTTGTATTTAGATACTACAATATGTATTGTTGATCTTGAAGCTAAATGAACATATGATATAGCAAAGACTCTTTGAAAGTTAAGTCACATGAACAAAACATCATTGATGCGGCTATTACTATTGTTAACCAAAACTAGTGTTAAGAATCTCATTTGATTTTAAGAGTACGTGTTTACGTATTTGACAATTCGGTCCTAAAATGTCCTTATGCAGATTCATCAGTACATGCTCAGCAAGACACCTTCTCCTGAACCCAATCCTCAGGAAACGTCTTTGGCTGATTCAGACGGCCAGTCCCAAACCAAGCCGCATGACACTGAAGCTGCTATAGCAGAACCTGTTACCGCTGTTGAAGAGAGTGTAGTCGATCAAATTGCGGAAGCGGCAGCTCAGACAGTTCTTCCACGAGAAAATGCAGCGGTAGAGGTTGCAACAGGAGACAACGGAAACGCTTTGGTGATGCCAAGGGAGCAAGGGACGGTTGTTGTCAGGGCGGCTCAGAAAACGGGTGATGACAGGCTGTTCACGTGGGCGGCGGTTGGACTCACGATTGCGATTGTGGTTCTTTTGCTGAAGAAGTTCGTAAGGTCAAATGGTTATGCCGCTTTGTTCATGGACGAATCCTGAACGCTGAACTTGGGAGATGGTAAAAACAAAAAAAACGACATAAAGTGGAAGTGTTTATATATCATATATTGTACGTAGTGATTGACTGTAAAAGGGGAAATAAGTAAGTAATTAATCATACTATGTTACGGTGTTTTGATAATTGATACTGCCTTGCAAACTCTTTCTTTCGGATCTTTTCTACAAAACGAACCACTGATGTCACAAACCTGTATTAGAATGCTTTGCGTCTATATCCTTAATTCACATTGCGCATTTAACGCCGCTACATATTTTGTAATTTGTAATATAAAAAGAAACTTGTAAGGTCAGTTCTCGTTATTGAAATGGGAAATGTCAGTGATCGCCACGTTGGTTGAACTTTGGATGTTTTAGCTGTATGTGTGTTCCCTTCCCTGACACGTTAATACTTGATTGGCTTTAAAATCGTCACATTGTAACTCTTGAGAAGAGAAAGATTGTAAAGCTGAAATAAATACTTGGCTGGAGTTTGGTCCACGTTTATAACTGATGAAACCATTAAAAACTATGGAGTAATTCGTTTTTCACCGCAATGATTATCAGAAGATTTGTTCCAATTACCACATTGATAGTTTCTACTATAATTTTCTTGTTGATAGGAGAGAACTTGATTTCAATAAAGATACACCACCCTTTGCCACTCCCACGCCATATGGCCTACATGTTACAGGCCCATAGGTCTATAAATATCCCCCACTAGTCGGCATAATACACAACGCCACGTGATCTCGGCGGTCCCTCGGGAAACAGACAAAACGAAAGTCTGGACTCTGGACAATTAATTTGGGTTAAACTGATAATAGCACAAGTTCTGAGGGGGTGTGTTTCTGAAACTACGATAGACTAGGCCAAATCAAGCAAAGAAAAGCAGAGCAACCTTCTCTTCTTCAGGAGGCTCTGATTCGTTTTCGTTTCGAGAGCCAAAACCGAAACGTTTCTTCGTTTATAAGTATTATATTCAGAAAAATTCAAATTGGTTTTCTCTTCTTCACTTCTTCAGTACCTCTCTACTTAATTCATTTCGACAACATGGCCTCCGGAGGCGGTGGCGAAACCAGTGGAAGAGAGGCATCTTCGTCAAGCCATGGCATCAATCAAAACCGTCACACTACCAACCACATGGGAGAACAAGCTCAGTCTTCAGCAAGCAAACCTCTAAGTTCAAAGAATCATCCGCAAAGCCACGTCGGCATGGAGTCAATGAGCAAAGCTATCCAACAGTACACTGTAGACGCGAGACTCCACGCCGTCTTCGAGCAGTCAGGAGAGTCAGGCAAATCGTTCGATTACTCCCAGTCCCTTAAAACGACGACGTACGGTTCCTCCGTACCTGAGCAGCAGATCACCGCTTACCTCTCTCGGATCCAGCGTGGCGGTTACATCCAGCCTTTCGGATGTTTGATAGCCGTTGATGAATCCACTTTCACCATCATAGGCTACAGTGAAAACGCGCGGGAAATGCTAGGGCTCATGTCTCAGTCTGTTCCAAGCGTAGATGAGAATTCAGACGTTCTAACGGTCGGCACGGACTTGCGCTCACTCTTCAGACCATCCAGCATCGTTCTGTTAGAACGCGCGTTCGTGGCGCGTGAAATCACGCTCTTAAACCCGCTTTGGATTCACTCCAAGAACGCTACCAAACCTTTCTACGCGATTCTCCACAGAGTCGATGTAGGAATCTTGATTGATTTAGAACCGGCTAGAACCGAAGATCCCGCGCTTTCGATAGCCGGTGCGGTTCAATCTCAGAAACTAGCTGTTCGCGCGATTTCTCATTTACAATCGCTTCCTGGTGGAGACATCAAGCTTCTCTGTGACACTGTTGTGGAAAGCGTTAGAGATCTCACCGGGTACGACCGTGTTATGGTGTACAAGTTTCATGAAGACGAGCATGGGGAGGTTATCGCGGAGAGTAAACGGAATGATTTAGAGCCTTACATTGGCCTGCATTATCCGGCTACTGATATTCCTCAGGCATCTCGGTTCTTGTTTAAGCAGAATCGTGTTAGGATGATCGTTGATTGTCATGCGTCACCGGTTCGTGTAGTTCAAGACGATAGGCTTACGCAATCTATATGTTTAGTGGGGTCGACTCTACGTGCTCCTCACGGCTGTCACGCTCAGTATATGGCTAATATGGGCTCTATTGCGTCGTTAGGCATGGCTGTGATAATAAATGGAAATGAGAATGACGGGAACGGTGGAGGAAGAAACTCTATGAAGCTTTGGGGTTTAGTTGTTTGCCATCACACATCGGCTCGTTGCATACCTTTTCCTCTGAGGTACGCTTGCGAGTTTCTAATGCAAGCTTTTGGTTTACAGCTAAACATGGAGTTGCAGTTAGCTTTGCAGGTGTCTGAGAAACGAGTTCTGAGAATGCAGACTTTGTTGTGTGATATGCTTCTGCGTGATTCCCCTGCTGGGATTGTCACGCAGAGTCCTAGTATCATGGATTTAGTGAAATGTAATGGTGCTGCATTTCTTTACCAAGGGAAGTATTATTCCTTGGGTGTGGCTCCCACTGAGGCTCAAATAAGTGATATTGTGGAGTGGTTGCTTGCTAACCATTCTGATTCGACTGGGTTAAGCACGGATAGTTTAGGCGATGCGGGATATCCTCGTGCAGCTGCTTTAGGGGACGCTGTGTGCGGTATGGCGGTCGCGTATATCACAAAAGGGGACTTTCTTTTCTGGTTCCGGTCTCATACAGAGAAAGAAATCAAATGGGGAGGAGCTAAGCACCATCCTGAGGACAAAGATGATGGCCAGCGGATGCACCCACGTTCTTCGTTCAAGGCTTTTCTTGAAGTTGTTAAGAGCCGATCTCAGCCATGGGAAACTGCTGAAATGGATGCCATTCACTCGCTGCAGCTTATTCTAAGAGACTCTTTCAAAGAGTCTGAAGTGATGGACTCTAAAGTTAATGCAGCCGGGGCGGTTCAGCCACTTGGAGAGAATATGACTGAGCAAGGGATGGAGGAGATAGGTGCAGTTGCAAGAGAAATGGTTAGGCTTATTGAGACTGCGACTGTCCCTATTTTTGCTGTGGACATTGACGGCTGCATCAATGGGTGGAACGCCAAGATTGCAGAGCTGACTGGTCTTTCTGTTGAAGAATCTATGGGAAAGTCTTTGGTCCGGGATTTGATTTACAAAGAAAACGAAGAAACTGTTGATAGGCTTCTTTCTGGTGCTCTCAGAGGTATATGCAATTCTTCAACTTTCATTCTGTCCATGACTCTAACATGCAGATTCTGATAGTGTGTTGCATTTTTCGATTATGCAGGGGACGAAGGAAAGAATGTGGAGGTCAAGCTGAAAACTTTTGATCCCCAGCTGCAAGGGAAAGCAGTTTTCATAGTTGTCAATGCATGCTCAAGCAAGGACTATTTAAACAACATTGTTGGGGTCTGCTTTATGGGACAAGACGTTACTAGTCAAAAAATTGTTATGGACAAGTTCATCAACATAAAAGGCGACTACAAGGCCATCATCCATAGCCCAAACCCGTTGATCCCACCAATCTTTGCAGCGGATGAGAACACGTGCTGCTTGGAATGGAACACCGCAATGGAAAAACTTACAGGCTGGCCTCGCAGCGAAGTGATTGGTAAATTGCTTGTCAAGGAAGTGTTTGGGAGCTGCTGCAGGCTAAAAGATCCTGATACATTGACGAAGTTCATGATCGTTTTACATAAGGCGATCAGTGGCCAAGACACGGATAAATTCCCTTTCCCGTTCTTTGACCGCGGAGGAAAATTCATTCAGGCTCTCCTGACTTTGAACAAACGGGTCAGCCCTGATGGTCAGGTCATTGGTGCTTTTTGCTTCTTGCAGATTCCAAGTCCCGAGCTGCAACAAGCTCTGGAGATCCAGCGGAGGCAGGAGAGTGAGTGCTTTTCCAAGAGGAAAGAGTTGGCTTACATAATCCAAGTTCTAAAGAATCCATTGAGCGGTTTGCGTTTCACAAAGTCATTACTGGAGGCCACGAATTTAAGCGAGGACCAGAAGCAATATCTTGAAACAAATGTTTCATGCGAGAAGCAGATCTCGAAGATTGTAGAAAACATGGACGTCAAAAGCATTGAAGATGGGTGAGAGTTTAGATTCTCTTTATACACACACGTATTTAAACTTATCTTATGAAGCTTCATTCTTCACACTACTAAACAAACACGTTCTGTTTTTGCTCATCAGTTCATTTGAGTTAGAAAGAACAGAGTTCTTCATAGGGAGCGTCATAAACACAGTGGTAAGCCAAGCCATGTTGGTGGTAAGAGAGAGAAATCTACAGCTGATACGTAACATCCCCATGGACGTCAAATCCATGGCTGTCTATGGTGACCGGATAAGGATCCAACAAGTCCTGGCGGAATTTCTGCTAAGTATAGTCCGTTATGCACCCACTGAAAGCTCCGTGGAGTTCTATCTACACCCGGTTCTGAAACAAATGGCTGATGGGTTCTCCGCTATACGCATGGAGTTCAGGTACCCTTTCATCATTCCAGTTCTGTTTCTCCAATTCGATTTATAGCCGTAGACACACGGTGCATAATATGTATCACTATCTTTCTCATATATCTGTATTATGCGGATAGATTTTATTTTTTGTTTGCTATCATATCCGCATTGAGAAACTTGTAAATGTGATAAACTAAAACGTTTTTGCCACGATACAAATTTTAAATCCTTAAGGAGAAAGCAACGAGCACTGGAATTTATTTTGTCAATGTTCGTTGTGTTGTTTGAACAGGATGGCATGTGCAGGGGAAGGTGTGCCGCCAGAGAAAGTGCAAGATATGTTCCACAGTAGCCGATGGACGAGTCCAGAAGGATTAGGGCTGAGCGTTTGCAGGAAGATTCTGAAGCTAATGAACGGAGAGGTTCAGTACATAAGGGAATTCGAACGCTCTTATTTCCTAATCGTTATTGAACTCCCAGTTCCACTGATGATGAGATAATGCCTTCTTAGTGAGTGACCGTGAAAGTTTTGATTCTGGTGCAGTGTAGTTAAGAGTGTAGTTCCATAGGTTTGTATATTGTTATAGTCTCATAGAAAGAAAGGAGAGATATCTTTCAACAAATGTTATATGTTATGTTGTGATGTGTTACTTTCATTTATGATGATGCTCGTAAAAAGGAACAAGAAATGAAATTCTACCACCTAATAATTAAGGCTTGTGGTGGATAATATTCCTGATTTTGATGTGAAGCCTTATTTCAATGTTAACTCCTTTTTAGTTGGTCATCTAATGCTGTTCTTTTTAATTTCAGAAGGTACTTATGGAAAAGGGAGAGAGTGTTGATCCTGGAACATTGCTGGGAACTGCACACACATCCCCTATATATTATTTGAGGATCATTTTTTAAAAATAACCTTATCATTACATGTGATTTATAAGAATGCCATGATGATGTGTCATCACCATAAAGCTTCTCAATATAAATATAAAAATAGACATAATTTACTAGAATAATTACAATGTATGCCATTATCATATGATATATAATACTTCAATCATATGATTATAATATTCTTTTTATAACTATACATATCTGTTTATTTTTAAAATTAAAAATTAAACTATTAAAAATACATATTTAATTTTCTATCATTTATTATATATATATATTTTTTTTATAAATCACTAAAATTAAAATTTTGCATAAACCATTTCATTCATCACAGAAATATATATAATATTACTTAGATTATTTACTTATTAATTATGAAAATTATGAAATATTGTTCTAATATTTGTTATATAACTAAAAATATGCATTTATTTTAGTAAAATATAAATTAATTTATTAACCAAAGTTATACATTCAGTTTTTTATTTATTCTATAGTTTTTAAAAATATTAGAATGTAACCATTTACAAATAATTTATTTTGGAATATCACTAAAAAAAAGATACATATATATAATATCACTTATGTTATTTACCTTTATAATGTATATTTATATTTAGTGTTATCCATTTACAAAACACAATTATTTATTTTTGAATTATATTTAATTTTAAAATTTAGGTTATATATGGAAACTTCATGCAATATTATATAAATCCTCAAATCATCATTAAATTGAATTCAATTTAGATTAATTCATATATTCAAAAATGGAAATACAGAAATATTGAATAATATGTTTTATATTATATTTATTACAAATTTATTGATTTTAACTCATAAACATACCATATATCTAAATAATACCTATTATAGAATTATGTTCAAATAATTTTTTTAAATGTTTTAACTTCACTTTTAAAACAGAATTATAATATGAATTAAATATTTATAAAATAATTAAAGAATATTTCACCCTGCACATAGTGCAGATTATTACCTATTACGTTATTAAAAGTGGTGCAGACCTTTGTCCATTTGGGTTCATTTGCTAGAGGACAAATCTTTTGCAAATAACGAGACATAAAGAAATCTCGGAACGTTAGTGTAGTGTTTTTCAAATGCTCAAAACCATGCAAACGAGAGGAAGAACAACATGATATCATGTAAATGGAATCTCGTTCAACCAATTTTATTTCAACCTTTTATCTGCTTTAACAAGTATACATAAAAATATATATATGATGAGATTCCCAGTACGTTACTAATTAATTCGCTGTTGGTGCACACGACAATTGACAATCAACTTTAATTCTATATATCTGCAGGCAGGCTTCTTCCCAACCGTCGTATTGTTCTTCTACTTCCCATTCAAGTCAACCTTTTGCAGTTTCCATTTGCTGAAAGTAAGATACACAAAAAGAAACCAAGCTGATCATCACATATATAATCCTTAGATATCATGCGATCGACCTAAACTCTTGCTTTATCATTTATGGCCCCACACTAATATAGTTAAAACTTAAAACTATAAGCATGTCTTAACAAGTAGAAAACTATCATTTTCTGTATATTTGGAGCAAATGCAAACCCTCTATCCTGGTTTTCTACTTGAAAAAACTAACAATTACAGACAAGGTTCATTGTAACAGTAATGTACGTTTCATATGATCAACTAGTTAGCGAATTGGTAATGACGTAACAATAAACTCAAATAGACCTGCAACGAGAGACTCTTCTTCTTCCCACTCAACATCTTCGTCATCTTCCTCTTCAGGTCCCCCTTGCTGATCCAGTAGAGCGGCGTAGTAACCTTTGCGATACGCATACACAAGCTAAAATTAATGGGGAAAAAATGTATCAATATTCTGGAAACACAATCCAAAACATGCTACTATATATGGGGGAATGCAACAAACAAAAATTCACCTGATTAAAAAGCGTACCTTGGAATCCTTATCAACATTTGCTTCCTGTTTCATCCCTCCTCTTTGTTCCTCGGTCAGATTCATTCCTTGCATAATCAACCATTGAGGAAAGGCTTGCAAACTAGAATCTTCTTGTTGAAGCCCTGCATGATCAAAAGGAAACTGTTCTTTATCTGTATACGGTGCAAATGCATGATCAACTAGTTAGTGAATTAATTGGAACTCAAGTAAAAGTAAACTCAAACAAACCTGTACCAGGAGCCTCTCCTTCTTGCCACTCAACATCATCGTCATTTTCCTCTTCAGCTACCCCTTGCTGATCCAGTACTAGAGCGGCGTAGTAAGCTAAAATTAATGGAAAAAAAAAGTTGTATCAATATTCTCTGGAAACACAATCCAAAAGCTTACTACTATATATGGAGAATGCAAATCAAAAAGCATACCTTGGAATCCTTATCGGAGCCACCATCAACCTTTGTTTCCTGTCTATCCTTCATTCCTTGGTTAAATATCCTTTGAGGCCAGGATTGCATGCTAGAATCTCCACCTCTAGGTTTGAGGTCTTATTCTTTTCCTCCAAGGTTATCCTCAACCTAACTATGTTTACTCCTCCTTTAGGGTTTCTAAAATAAATGTCTGTTGATGTACACACCGTAATATAAATTGACTTAATGAATTTTATAGATCCGCAGAGACGGGATCGAAGGGGACGGAGATCGAAAACCCTAGAAGGAATATATCATTCGCAAACCCGAATTTCCAACTTCCAAAACCAAAGATTTTGGACAGCATAAGCATCATTAATTAGGTACCTTATTCATTCTTCGGCAGCATCCTTGGATTTCTTCTCTTGTCTGAGCTTCACCTTCCCATTTCCCTTCCTCTCACTGTGTTCTTTCTCAAGCCTAAACAAGGAATCCATCTTTTGACAATTTGAAAAGATAGGTTTCCTGAAACAAACACAGATAAAAAAAATAGGTTTGTGGATAAGAGATTCTCTCTTGTTCTTCACGTCTTGTTATGAACAATATAATGAGCACGTAAAGGGTTATTTGTTCTCTCTTGGTCTTCAAAATCTGGGCTTCTTTTGAGATTTTTTTGCGGCTTGTGATAGTTTGGTTTAAACCCAACTAATCAAATTCAAAAATTGTACATGTGTATATTTTTGGATATCATAATATAAGTATTACCTAAGGTCCTGATTGTTTTAATGGTTTTTAGATTTTGGTTTCTGGATTTTAGTTTTTGGTTTTTGAATTTTAGATTTTAGTTTCTTAA